>JBBBDQ010000178.1:317500-502500 GCA_037127315.1 Ascarosepion bandense | reverse complement strand
AGTGACAAAATAGTGGCGTTGTGGTCCCTGATCTGAGTTACAGGCATTTGAGTACGTTATTGGAAATATCAAAATTGATGGTATTCAAACCAGGTTTAAATTGTTTAATGTAGATTGCTTCCAGGATTTCTAGTTTCTGTTTATTATTTTCCTCGTTCCTTATTCACTTATATTTAAAATTAATGGAAATATAAGTCCATCCACGTAGTGGTTCGATTTGAGATCAGAAGAGAGAGTAAAGCTGAGGAAGCGCAGTGTATTGTTCTCAGGGAGATTCGCATGGTCCATGCTTATGGGAGGCAGGAGAGGTTGCCTGTGATGATTGACAACAGCTTGGTCTTAGACGCTTTGAAATTGACAAGCCACGTCTTACCCCAATTCACCACAGAATGTAGATCCCTCTCAAGGCCAGCAGCGAGATTATGTTTGTCCGCCACGCCGGGTTTCTTACTGATGCGGGAGTAAATTGTGGTGTCATATTCGTACATACCAACTTGCCTCTTGATCTCGTCTGGGAGGTCATTTATGAAAATAAGGAAGAGTGTCGGGCCCATGATAGAGCCCTGAGGGACACCAGCGTTTGTACTGTAGGATATAGAGGCATGCCCATTCAAAACGACCTACATTTTGCGGTTATTTAAAAAAAATGGATCAGATCAAGCAAACGTATAAATATATATATATATATATAGTCATCCGCAGACAGATGTGTTTCGCTGTATCACACCTCATCAGTATGGTTAGACACCGATTGCTTTTAAGCCAGGATTGAAACCCGACCGAATTGGCGTCAGTCGGCGGTTCTACATCTGGGCTATGGGCGCTTGGTAGAAGAAGGCAAATTTTTAGAGCGTATATTTTCATCATAAACGCCCAATAGCCAGTGTGCTCTAATTCATTATTGAATGAGCGATAAGCTATATCTGCGCGAGTGTATGTTATTTGTCTCACTATCAATCTATCAATCATCCATCTATCCACAAATATGCAAATATGTACCCATGCATTAAAATATATACATATATATGAATACTTTATGATAGATATAGGTAATTGTTATCGACGTGTGTTGGTGCTTGTTTTTATGTGTATGTATTAGTGTGTGTGATGTGAGTTCCCGCAATGCACTGTCGAAGCGAATTTTGCAATTAACGAAGAAATAGGTTCGTACGAGCATGTTATTCCATATATTATGCAGTATTATGGTTCTTCATATTGCGAACGGTCTTAGACATCAAGGATTTACCCTGACATTCTCCACCTAAGTGCAGCTCAGAGAAACATAAGCTAGCAGATTTGTATTTTCCTTAATTTCCGATTTGATGTTAAAAAACCTTGAAGTGTACGCTATTGAATGGACTGAAAAACAATAGCACACACACACACACACACATACTCATACTCATACACACACAAACACATACTCATACACACACACAGACACATACTCATGCACACAGGCACAGACATACATGTGAGTGTTTTTATAGTTTCTCCTGTCAAGAACGTCATTTTTTACAAACGATTGCCCATGCATTTAAATTGAACATTGGTCTGTAGTCGTGTCCTTTACAAACTAATACTTTTCAGATGACTCTAAAAAAACAGTTGAATGTTGCACATAGTGCACCACATGTTCACGGAGTGACTTTTTTTTTTTTAATCATTTCACCTCGAGCAAGGCGGAAACGCCACTAATATGCAGGGTGCTACATAAATGTAAAAAGATTAATTAGAAAAGAGTTAGGAGTACAAACTAGTTAGAAAGGGACAATAGAAAGCTGAGAAAGCAGGTTTCTTACTGCCACAACAGGTTTCTTACTGGTTCGGGAGTATATTGTAGTGTCATCTGCGAAGATGTCTACTTGAGACTTGATCTCATCTGGGAGACTTTCCTAGAGATTCTGAATTTGTAGTTGCTTTACCGTTGACTAGTTGGCAATCATATCTATAGATGTCAGTTTGCTCATTATTTAAGCCATAGCTATTGAATATATAATCGGCATATATATATATATATATATATATATATATATATATATATATATATATATATATAAGGTGTGTGAAGCCGTGAACGTTTTCTTCGTATATTTATTGTTGTTGTGATTATACATGTTATGATACATTAAGTGTCCATAATGAGTTTTGTGACGCAACACGTGTTTCGAGTCTAAGATTTGCTCTCTTCAGCCGAATAGATTTGTGGCTTTACTTATCGAGTTCTTTTTGTTTCTGATGTCCAACTTGTTGTTTTGTAAATAAAATAAAATGTTATATATTTTTATATTTTTCGTTTAATATATAAAATATGTTAAAATTGTCCGAGAATTTGGTTTTTCCGAGCACATTCGGCTATATTGTAACCATTTTATGGATGGATTTTATTTTTCGTGTAAGTGAATATATGTAGTGTCTTGTCTTTTGTAGAAGATTATTTATATTTCTGTGTTCTTACCCCAGTAATCACTTAATTTGCTTTGGCGTAGTTGAGGGTTTAATGATTTGTTTGATTAATTATGCTTTCATTAGTTAATTAGCAAATCTATGAAGTACCTGTTTTTCATCATTCTATTCATATATATATATATATATATATATATATATATATATATGTGTGTGTGTGTGTGTGTGTGTGTGTGTGTGTGGACACGTAATGTGTCATAACATGTGTAATAATAAAGACGATAAATATACACTTTAAAGAAAACGTTCACGGATTTTCACACTTTTTATTCTATACCAATTTCTCTCGTTGGAATAACCCTGTTTCTTTATTCAATATATATATATATATATATATATATATATATATATATATATATATATATATATATATAGATTTCCCTTACTTAAAATCCATTCATGAGATAACATCTACAAAGTAATCAACGAACAAAAATTGACTTTTCAACACTTAGCCAATATAGAAATACCATAACTGAAATATCGTAAAAAGATACATCGAATCTGGCGAGGTTGCCCCCATCCGTTGATTATGATGTTACAGAGTTTTACAATAGATATATATATATATATATATATTACATTCCTTTCCGTCATATAAATCTTGCTCTTCTCATAATGAAGCCATTACATTTTAACTCCTTCCATAATTGTGATGTATTAAACTTATTTCCATTCAAGGTTATGTCAGACGAGAAGGAAATTAAAATAAAGCCATGCAATTCATTGTTACATTCAAGAAACATCAGAGAGGAAGGAAGATTAATGCTTATTGTGATCATATTCCTGTTTCGCTAACAGATGTAATAAGTGCATTCATTCTTACCGGGAAAACAAATAAGAATCCCATAAAATTTGATTTAAATTCAGAATATTCTAGTTCTGCAGAGAGCTGCTGCAAGAAAGAATGAATTAGAAATCGCCAGTTAAAACAGTTACAGGAAAATTGTATGATGAACAAAAAACAATAAGTATATATATATAAATATATATATATATAATTAACACAAGTGCATGCAATAAAATTTATGAAAAGATAATTACATATATAAAAGATTTATGAGGCAATGAAAACCGAAGAGTTGATTAAATTGTCCACCATTGAAAGCAAGAATTAATGCTAACGTAAGTTCTCAATTTTTCTTAAATTAACATTTACGTGGTAAATATTTTTAAAAAGATTAATTAAGAAAAATACGATTTTTTATTTTTTTTGTTTGGATAAACATTTTTTCGGATTAGTATTCATGAGATATTCCTGAAGTTGGCAAAATAAGAAAAATTTATATTGATTTTCTTTTATTTGAAAAATAAAATATGTTTGTTAGCAAAATAAACAACCCGATATTACAAAGGACAATACAAATTCAAAAGCATGTAAACCAATGTTTGGTTTGCTGGCCTTCTATGTAAACTGCGGAGCTATGGTATAACTGGACATTTGTTTGAACTAATCCAGTCATTCCTCTCTAACCGCATAATGAAGGTGGTATTAAACGGACATGCCTCCCATAACTACCATACAAAAGCAGGTGTCCCCCAAGGCTCCAACTTAGGTCCTACACTGTTCCTGATATACATTAATGATCTCCCTGATTCCATAAGAGCCCAAATAGGTTTGTACGCCGATGACACCACAGTTTACTCTCGCCTCCTACAAAAATCTGGTGTAGGCGTCAAAGCTAACCTCGCAGCCGGGATTGAAAAAGATCTCCAATCCATATTGAACTGGGGTAAGAAATGGCTAGTAAATTTTAATGCTTCTAAATCGAAGCTACTCTCAATAAACCATCATCGACAATCTCCCCTACCTTCCATTAGAATGGACCAGGCTTGCCTCCCAGAGAGTAAAACACTACGCCTCCTTGGTCTCACATTTTCAGCGGACCTCAAATGGAATGACTATATCGAATCCATTGCTAAATCCGCTGCTATGAAAGTCGGTTCTCTCTGTAGGGCCCGGAAGTTTTTTCCGTCTAAATCTATCCTGCACATTTATAAATCTACCATCCGCCCGTGCATTGAATACTGTTGCCATATCTGGTCGGGTGCCCCTACTATTTTCTTCGGGCTTCTCGATAAGGTTCAGAGGAGGGTGTGTAATGTGATAGATACCGACTTGGCAGACCGCCTGCAGTCTCTCTTCCACCGGCGCGACGTGGCATCCCTGTGTCTCTTCTATAAATACTTTCACGGCTTCTGCTCCGATGAACTTAGATAGCTGGTGCCCCCTAAAAACGAATTTGCACGAGATACTAGATTAGTAACTAGATCCCACCATTTTACAGTGAAACCGATAAAATGCAACCGCAACTTCTACTCGAACAGTTTCTTTCCTCGCACTTCCCGACTGCTTCCCCGTCGGATACAATCTCCAGTAGTTTAAATGTAAGGTCAATAGACATCTCCTAACAAACTAACCTGCTCCCATTCTATCAAACACTCTTCCCATCTGCCTAACCCTCACCCTCGGTATCCTTACTCATCTGTCACCTTCCTGCTGACATTCCCTATGTCTAACCACTTCTTATCTTTACCTTCCCCTATGTAGCCCCATGCGCAGTAGTGGCATTGGAATGCCTTGCTTGGGGTGAGATGATTAAAAAAAAAGAAAAAAAAAAGCAAATTCAGAAAATAAACTACATTGCTACTAAACTTAATGAGAGAAAGCGAGCAGAAAAAGAGTAAGCACCAATCGAAACAAGACTGAATGCACGATTGTTAAAAAACTAACAGTCTAATAGGAAAATTGCAAAATAGAGATACCGTAATCAAAGTGGTTCAACGATTTAAATATCTGAGAAGAGTATTTACAGAGAACGAAAGAATATTGATTACTTCCAAAACTTCAGTAAAGTAGTAAAAGACTGGAAAAGCGAATAAGGAGTACTAAAATGTTATGTAAGATGAGTCCTCGAATATAATAGTGACTGTTAGATTATCTCCTGAACTATGAAGAAGAGTCACTGAAGCCACAGAAATGTGGGTCTGCAGAACGATAATATGAATATCAAGAGCAGAACGTGAGCAAAGACGACGTTCTTGAGACAATGGCAACAAAATGTCACTCATAGAAATAAACGGCTGGAATTTATGGTAGATATAACGAGGAGAGTGTCCAGGAAAATTTGATACTCAAAAGTCTTATTGGACGTGAGCGTGAAATAGGAAAGCAACGCATAGCTTACCTAGTGTGCTTGAATAAATTAATTGCAGAGTTGGGTTTAAAGAGGGAAAAAGACAGAAGTTATTATTGGCTACACAATGAAAAATATTGTGGAAATCAATAATCGTGAAGGTCTTAAGGGAGCACGGCACATAGAAGATTTGCTTTCGGTCAACACCAACGTTAAATTACCCAGCAACGTCAGATATGACGTAAAATCAAGTCCTTAAGTAACATAATCGGCAGCCCTAAATAATCAAATAACGAATATCCAGAAAGTTCAAATCCTCGGTAGGTAAAAGACATTTTCTCTGTGCAACCTGTTCTCAAACGATTATCGAAGTTAAGCAGACGGAAGTTAAGGTCAGTAGCGCTTAGTAATACTAGGGGCTGTAAAATTAGGTGTGTTCGTGGTGTGATGGTTAACTGTATATCAATCGATATCAAAGAGACGTGACAATTCTGAGTTCGTTACATCCCGTACAAAATCCCATTGGAAAACGTATAAAATTATCTATTCACCCTATCCAGCTATAGGTTAAATAAAAAGATTATTATCCGCAAATTATTAATCTTTATATGACATTCTCTATTACAGTCTCACAACGTAAAATTTTGTCTGTAATTAAATAACATACAAAGGACTGATAAGCCTAAATTATTCTATTGTTTCAGATTTGAAATATAAGTTTTCCACCCTAACATAAGTTTGAAATCTCTGCCCAGAAACAGAGAAAAACCAAGATGAAGCTAGGCCGAAGTGTAGTGTTCGGCTGATGAAGAAACAGACTGCAGCCAGACCCTGCTTATGGAAGGTCTACCGGAAATTATTGTCCGAGCATAATGGTTTGGAATTCTAACATTAAAGGTCGGCCTTGTGCCACACTCTGCTTCTATGGAAAGCTTACTTTTAAATATCCAAATTTCTCATGGACATTGTTTAAAAGGTGTTTAAAAATAAATTTGTATCCATGAAATTTATTTAATCATCGCTCAAAGATAATTCTAATTCCAAGTATATTCCGATTAAAATTCGGTGAAATTTAGAAAATTTCTAATATGCAGTCTATGGATCCAGATAATATTGCACCACACGTATCATTAAAAGTAGGAAGCCGTTAACAGAATTTTTTTCTTAACATTAGCAGCATCAGTAAATATCTCTGATACATGTTCAGTTGTTGTATATGCTGCCGAGAAGCAGGTGTGTTTGCTTTGCTGAATAAACGCAGGTGTTCCTTCTGTAATATGTTTAGGTAAGACAACATCAAACAGAAAAAGAGCAACTTTGAAATATGTAGCGCAGATCACCTGGGGAAATGTATTTACAAAGCGATTAAGTAGAAATTAACGGAGTTGAATTATATTAATACAAGAACATTAATCAAATTAACACCTTCATATATCTATATATTTCTAATAATTTATTTCAGTTTTATTTTTATCCGAAATTAGTTTTTGAATAGCAAAACGGTACAATTCAGAAATTATATACAAGTGAATTTGCGAAAAATTAACCAAAATATTGATTTTTATACGTATATATATTTTATTTACGGCCTGTCTGTTAACTCAAAGAAATTTATATCAAAATATATATATATATATATATATATATATATATATATATATATATATTTCATTAATCAGTTTCTGGTCAGAATCAAATTAGGTCAGTATATATATATATATATATATTAAAAAGTGCTTAATGCATATGTACGGTAGAGCTTTTAAATATGTTCATTTGGAAGTAAGTCGATTTGCGCTAAATTCATACATATATATATATATATATATATATATATATATAGATAGATAGATAGATAGATAGATAGATAGATAGATGCAATTATGACAAATGCGTAAACGAAGTGGATAATTGAAAAAATGTCTATTTAATATAAAATGTTAATGAAAGCAATTATATATATATATATATATATATATATATATATATATATATATATATATATAATTTTAGTGCAAAGAAATACACACATGAACTGAGGAGGATCAAGCCGGCTTCACAATTATGCTACAAACATTCATGGTTATATTTATGAGTGAAGAAATCACAACGGTTTAATCACAACATTTTGAAGTCGGCATGAATCTATGCAGATTAAGTGACAAATAAACTATAGTTCATTTCAATGTGTTTAAACAACTCATCTCATCAAATCCTTTTACAATATTCCTCCATCTGGCATAAAATTTTTGCCGGAATGAGCTTTTTGTAAAATGAAAAGGGAACATAATAATAATAATAATAATAATAATAATAATAAACATAATTTTACAAATAAATAAGTAAATAACAATATTTGGGAGGGGAAGTGGGAAGGACAGAAATGAAGGAATGGGAGTGGAGGGGATAAAGATATATATTCCCAAATTTGGGTAGTATTTGTGTGAAGTTATTCGATATGACCGCTGAGAGAAACCATTCCCCTGGCTTTAGTTGTATCTTTGAACCCGTCAGGTCAACCCACTTACTTACATTAACTTAAATCTACATATCCCTATGTATATATTCCCACATATATTTACCCTGAGTTTTGTTTAGTTTTACATATCCACTGATTTCTTTTTTTAACATTTAAGTTTTAGCGTTTTCATACTCATACATATACACATATATACATACTCTTCATAAGCACAGGGCTTCCGTTGTTTAAACTCATTGAAATGAACTATAGTTTATAACTAATATGACGTGTTGGGTTTTCCTTTATAAAATTCATATCGCCCTGGTTAATACCCATCGAGCACTCTATATGGATTCACCTGTTAATATTTTATATTAAGGAAATCTTGTTGGATTATCCTCACAGTATACGAACTGACAACTATATATATATATATATATATATATATATATATATATATCATAAATTATGTTTTAGAACATGTACATGATTTCTTCTATATATGTCCTCTTCCCTATAATCATATATTTGCTTCAGTGTTTAGATTTACACACTTCTTCAGGTGAAACCATTTCCCCTGAAGAAGTGTTTAAATACAAACACTGCACTATACATCATATATCGAGCACTGTTTTAAATGTTTTGGGTGGAAAAAAAATTCTTTTGTCTCTCCTCATTCTATACTCACTCCGATATATATATATATATATATATATATATATATATATATATTATAAATTATGTTTTAGAACATGTACATTTTTTTTAATATATATCCTCGACAATCATATGTTTGTTTTTACGTTGGGTACGAGCACTGTTTTAAATTAATGTTTTGGACCGAAAAAATTCTTTCTTCGTTCTGTACCCTCTCGGATATATATATATATATATATATATATATATATATATATATATATATATATACAGAAGAGAGAGGCACTAAGTATTATAATCTAACAGCTTAGTAAAAATAGTATTCATCAATGTGCATCATCCTCAAATGTGTATAGAACATTTCAGCTCATTCTAACGTTACTAGATCGATATATAGATAGAGACACGCGCACAGATGAGAGACAGAGAATTACATTGAAATATGAACATTATGAATAACTGAAATATTTCCACCCCTTCGACATAAGAATTACTCTTCAGAAATGAACTGAGGTCTTTCGGTGACTGGCGTGTGTATACATTGCTTATATACAACAGGTTAAAATTTCCCATTTCTGATTCCATGCGCCAAAGGCTTAGGTTGTAGCGACTCCGACTGATACCAAATCGGTCGAGTTTCGATCCCGGCCAGAAGCAAGTAGATGTGTCTTGCCACACTGATGAGCTGTGAAACAGGCTTGTAGGTGGATGAGTAATATATTATGCTCTCATTACGTTTGAGCACTCTAGAAAAGAAAATTTTAAAAACAGTTTCCACTTCTGCGATAAAATCATTACCCTTAAGAAATGAATCGAGTTATTCCGGCGACTGGCGTGTACATACACAGCTTATATACAACACGTTCAAATTTCTTTACTCTGGTTCCATGCGCCTATGGCTTAGAGGGAAACGACTCCAACTGACACCAAATCGGTCGTGTTTTGATCCCGGCCAGAAGCAAGTGGATGTGTTTTGACACACTGATGAGCTGTGAAACAGCAAAACAGGTTTGTAGGTGTATGACTAATATATATATATATATATATATATATAAACCAACTTATTCTTTTCCGGTTTAATCTTTGGAGATTTTTTTTTTTTTTTTTGGCAACATATTAATAATTTTATATAAATCCACACACACAATTCTTTCAAAATGTCATAACCACGCAACCAAATTTATTCATTTAATTTGCCGCTTGTATATATTCCTGAGATAAAGTAGTTTTTATACAATTTACATTATTCGAATTATTATCCTTCTCTTTGTTACAAACTGTATGACGTACACACCGGTTTCTTCAGGTGCTAAAAATTTCGAACCGAACCCTTTCCGGTTAGAGGGAGATAAATCATGACTATCAAAAGAGACTTCACGCAAGGAATGAGAATGATATACTCCAGTGATTGTAATAAATTATTCGGTTCGAAATTTCAAACATCAGAAGTAGGCGTACAATGGGCGAAACCTCGTACAAATAGCAGCAAATATAAGAACAATTGTCCAAATGATGTAAATAGCGTAATTTACTGTTCTCTTTCATATTTAGTTTCAGTTTTAAAATTCCTCATCTATGTATATATAAGCACATTTAACTACCTGATGATGTAGTATCAAACAACGAAATACTATAGTTATTATGTTGCAATATATATATATATATATATATATATATATATATATATATATGTGTGTGTGTGTGTGTGTGTGTGTTGTCATCCGCTGACAGACCTGTTTCGCTGTATCACAGCTCATCAGTACGGTTACACATCTGATTCCTTTTAACTCAGGATTGTAACCAGTCCGAATTGGCGTCATTCGGTGCTATGGACGCTCGGTAAAAGGGGACAGAATTTTAGCGGGTGATATACTATGTATATATATACGCCAGTAGTTAGAGTGTTCTAATTCATTACTGAATTAACGATATGTAGATACTAGAGTTACTACTGTTTGGTTTTTTTTTTCACAATCTACCATTTTTCCAGAATGCTCAATCAGTGTGTGAGAGCGTATAGGCGCTTGGTAAAAGCAAGCATATATAAGTGTGAGGGCTATGGACGCCGAGCAAAAGAAAGCATGCATATATAAATGTTAAGCAGTCCTTTTCTAACAGGTGCATCACAAGATGCATTATGTGCGTCTATTTTCGGCATTCACCTGATTTATGCATTAAGTCCTCAGTCAATTTTTAGTATGATTCGGTGTTCGAGACCTATTAAATAAGTAAACAATATTAATATGTTTAAATTGCAGTTATAATGCAATAATAAATTGCAAACAAACAATAAATAATAAATTTTTTTTTTATTTCTGCTCTTTCTGTTCCGTAACCGGACTCATGTTCTTGCTCTTATTATCGATGGCAGATTTACATCGATATTTGCGATATTATCAAGTTCGTCTGATTTTGACAAATGATGTTATTATGATCATTCGTTATAAATGAGAAAAAAAATACTGGACGCGTGATTAGGGTAGATTTCTTCCGAAACTCATTTAAAAAAATATATAAATGAATAAATAAGATGCAACCCGCTTCAATTGTGTGTGATTACCGTGGTTTATTGCCAGGGAATTATTGATTTAGAAACGTAAGTTAATAAATACAGAAAAAATAGAAGTGGAGATATTTTGATAGAGCAAAGTTGAATCTAAAATTAAAACGCTGAATAATAATAATAATAATAATAATAATAATAATAATAATAATAATAATTCAAAAAACTGTAAAAATATAAAGACGTGGAAACTGAAATAGAAAAAACTGTGGAAATTAAAAACAAGTATCGTCCCAGTGATAGTAAGTGCACTTGGAATGATAAAAAAATGGAACAAAAAACAAAAAACACATTGAAAGAATCCCTGAAAAACCAGCTTAAGAGATATACTAAAAATTGTCTTGTTAAGTACAGCCCAGACACCAAGGAGAACTTTATCGATGTAATGCTAAGGATGTCAGGGAGATAGAAAAGACATGAAATGGAGCCATAGCAACACACCACGATCTGCCTTATATTTTCCTACACACTTGGTAGGAAATGCGACCATAGCAGAAATCAAATTACAATAAAAATGACATAATAACAAACATTATTATTATTATTATTATTATTATTATTATTATTATTATAACATTTGTGTTTAAAATTCAACTTCGTTGTAGACAATTAACTCCGCACCCAGTTTGTACTCACTGACTTACTTTTTCACATCAATAACTACATAGCAAAAGATAATTGTCACTACAAAGAATTGCAATAATAATAATAATAATAATAATAATAATAATAATAATAATAATAATAAATGGATGAACTGAGTAGAGGAATAAATGTAAGAACTAGGAAAAGCAGTAGAGCCGAAAGAAAATATAACATCAGGAATGAAAATTAAGTCTTATCAAATAAAGAAAAAATAAAGCAAAAAATCCAACTGAAGGCTCAAAGAATAAGACGCTATGAAAAAAGAGCAAGATTTTACAGACAAAACAAGATTTTTCAGACTGATACAAAGAGATTTTACAGGGAAATAGGTAAAAAATAAATTGAAGTGACAGTACCCCCCAGAATGGAAGAAGTCACACAGTTCTGTGAAAAGATATGGGCTTGCCCTAAAGAACTTAGCAAGGAAGTACATTTGATTACGCAAGAGATAGAACGAATGAAAAATTAACCCGAACAGACATGGTCTGGAATTACAGAAGATGATGTTAAATTTGCACTAAAAAAAGCACACAATTGGAAATTCCCAGGTATAGATAACATTCCTAACTATTAGCTATATTATTTAAATGCAGCACATAAAAAACTAGCCAAAGAACTTCAAGAAATGGTTGACGATCCCACTAAAATTCCTGCATGGATGACCAAAGGAATTACATTTCTTCTACCCAAGAATGGTGACACAAACAACCCGAAAAACTACAGACCAATTACATGTCTTCCGACAACATATAAACTATTAACATCTATTTTAACAAAACAGACATATTTATTCTTAGAAAGAAATGACATGATACCGCTTGAACAAAAAGGGTGCAAACGTGGCTGTTATGGTTGTAAAGACCAATTGCTAATTAAGAAAATGATCCTGGAAAACTGCTACAGTACAAAGAAAAATCTTAGTACTGCCTGGATAGATTATTGAAAGGCATTCGATAGTGTGCCACATTACTGGATTTTAAAGACTTTAAATATATACAAGATATCGCCCGTCATCATCAATTTCATCAAACAGTGCATGTCTATATGGAAAACAACCCTTTACCTCAATCATATAAATGGAACCTATAAGTCTGATGAAATAAACATCAAAAGTGGTATATTTCAAGGTGATTGTTTATCTCCCTTACTATTCTGCATATCATTAATAGCACTAACCAGTCAACTTAATAAGACAGAATGTGGTTATAAAATAGACCAAAAGAAAATAAGCCATCTATTTTACATGGATGACTTAAAGTTATATGCTAAGAATGATAATGAGCTGGAAGTCTTCTGCAAACTGTAAAATGCTTCAGCGAAGACATTGGAATGAAATTTAATTTGAATAAATGTGCTAAAGCTACAGTTTTACGTGGATCAATACAAGAAACATCCTCAATTAGCCTAGACCCTGCTGTAACAATAAAAGAATTGAAACCAGAAGAAGCTTATAAATACCTAGGTGTAAATGAGAGCGAAAACATTCACCATAAAAAAATGAAAGAAATAGTGCGTAAAGAGTACTATAGAAGGCTACGAATGATATTAAAAACTGAATTAAATTCACAGAACAGAGTTATGGCCATTAATAGCCTTGCAATCCCAGTTGTCCAATATAGCTTTAACATCTTAAACTGGACTCTAAACGACATCAGGCGAATGGATGCTAAAACAAGAAAGCTTCTTTCTAAGCATAAGATGCATCATCCAAAGGCTGATGTAGACCGTCTATACATACCCCGTAAAGAAGGTGGAAGGGGTCTTATTCAGCTGGAATTGTCATACAAGACAACAACTATTGGCTTACTAACATACATAGAAACAACAAAGGATTGGATGATACAATTAGTAAGGCAACATGAAGAAAGAAAGAAAAAATATTCAATAATAAAAGAAGGCAGTAAATACAAACAAGATTTACAGTTTGTAGATTCTGTAGAAAAGCAAAACAGAAGGCAAGAACCAACTATTGCGGCAAAAAATATGAAAATGAAAGCCAAAGATAAAGCTCTTGAACAGATGAAACAGCGCTGGCAAGACAAACCTCTGCATGGCCAATATCCAGTACGTACCAATAAATCCAATGTTGACAAAGTTAATACTCATCGATGGTTACGTGCATCTGGATTAAAGTCTGAAACTGAAGGCTTTATACTTGCAGCACAAGACCAAAGTCTTTTCACGAGAAACTTTCAGGCAAATATTATGCATAATAATATGGATCCAAAATGCAGGTTTTGTGATAAACACCAAGAAACAATAGACCACCTAATCTCAGGCTGTTCTGTGTTTGCCCCAAATGAATATAAAAATCGCCACGATAGAGTTGGGCAATATTTACATTGGGCAATGTGCAAACATTATGGAAAAGCTGTAAACAAACACTGGTATGAACATCACCCAGCACCGGTTACAGAAATAGAAGATGTAACCATTCTATGGGATTACACCATCTACACAAACAGAAAAATTGAAGCAAACAGACCAGACATTATTTTTAAAAACCAGAAGGAGAAAACTTGTCTATTAATTGATATGGCTTGTCCAGCGGATTGTAACATAGCAATCAAGGAATTTGAAAAACTGTCAAAATATAAAGACCTGGAAATTGAAATAGAAAAAATGTGGAGATTGAAAACAAGAGTTGTGCCAGTGATAGTAGGTGCACTTGGAATGATAAAAAATGGAACAAAACAACACATTGAAAGAATCCCTGGAAACCCCAGCTTAAGAGATATACAAAAAATTGTCTTATTAAGTACAGCCCACACACTAAGGAAAACTTTATCTATGTAATGCTGGGGAAGATAGGGAAGATAGAAAAACATGAAATGGAGCCATAACAACACGCCACTACCTGCCTTAGGTCTCCCCGCAGACTTGGTTGGTAGTGAGACCAAAGCAGAAATCTAAATATGATGAAAAATGACATAATAATAATAATAACTTACAGTTCCAAAATAATCTTCAAAGGTACTTTCAAATTACATAAGACTCTGGTGAAATTAGGTTAGTGTTCTAACAGAAGATTGAAAGTGCGACACAGGTCACGTTTCACAAGCTCAGTAGAGTATTAAGAGACAGGAACAGTTCTCTTGAAAAAAAAAGAAGAGTACTGAATTGCTATGTGATGTCAGTTCTTAAATATGGAAGTGAATGCTGGATAATATTATCAAAAATAAAAGAAAAAAATTGACGCTACTGAAATGTGATTATGCAAAGGATGCTACGGATATCATGAATCGAGCATGTGATCAATGATGAGGTTTTGGAAAGAATGGAAACAAAGGATAATTAATCCTGAGCATCAGGCAGAGACAGTAAAAGTTCCTGGGATTAAGGAGGTCGTGAAGAACCTGATACTAACAGGCGAGATAGAGGAAAAAGAAACAGGGGAAAGAAGCAGATGACATATTTGAAGGACCTGAGCATGTAGATGACAGAACGGGTGTTGCGTAGTGTAACAGGAGAGTGCGTGCTAAGAGCCACCATCGAGATGGAGACGTGGAAAGCCATGGTCGCTTACGTCCTGAAAGAACAAGGCACATAGAAAAAGAATGGTTATCTGTGTCAAAGGAAATGTGAAAAATAAGAAAATGTATTCCGTCACAAAAAAGACGAAACATTCAATAGGGAATTGCAAGTCGATGATTAAGAGCAAATAAAACAATTAGCATGCTGCAGCGGTAAAGAAACTAAAAAAGAAAAATGTAACGCACGAAATGCGAAAACGATGACATGGTAAGCCTCTACATGGTCAATACTCTGCTCGTACCAATCACGCTTATGTAACCCAACCCTGTAGTCATCAGTGGTTACGTAGTTCACGGTTAAAGCCTGAAACAGAAAGTTTTCTTCCTGCTGTAAAAGAAATTCACAATCACATATGTTATCCGCTGCTTTGCCTGTCTCTTTTCCCCTCTATCTGGTCTGTTAGTATCAGGTTCTCCAAGCCCTTTTCCTCATTGCATGTCCCAGGAACTTCAGTTGTCTCTTCCTGATACTCAGTATTAATTTCCTTTTTGTTTCCATCATTTCCAAAACGTCATCATTGCTCACATACTCGGTCCATGATATTGTGCTGAAAGAAAATAGAGAACAATTAAGATTGCAGAAACATCTGACAATCTTTTATCAGGATGTACTTACTGAATAAAAAACTCAGCAGGATAGAGTTGGCTTTCAACGGGAAAGAACATTGCAAACCTGGAATAAACATCAATCCTGTCTACTAAGATAAGAGTTTAAAATACACAGATAGAACAATCAAATCTAATGACACAGACATCGTGATCAAAGACTTCAAACAAAGAAGGTGATTTCTTATTGACATAGCGTATATTTGAATATTTACAAAAAATATACAAGGAACTCCAACTCAAAAAGTAAGAAATATAATAGATAAGGACATAAGTACCTCCAGTTGTTTTTGAACCCCTCGAATTAATTTGAAATGGTTTTGATAGACTCATTGAAGGGATTCTTGGTAGCCGTGGCTTAAAGAAATAAAAAAAATGTACTCACAAGTACAGGTCACACATTACGGAGAGATGTATCTATGTAAAATCTCTGTAATCTCATGTGTTTTTTTACAATAGAATGATCAGCGAAAAATTTCATCACGCTATTTCTGAACTTTGGTCTATGATTCGGGCTCGTAAGTAAATGTATATACAACAGAAGACCGTGTAAATAACAATAACAAAATTAAAATATATAGTTTAAACAGTTTTCTTTTTCTTTTTATTTTCTTTAAATAGTGTTTTTGCTGTTTGTTTACAATTATTGATTAAGTAAAAAAAATTGTTTTTTAATTTATAATAAATCTTGCAATGATCTCTCTTGCTATAATACGAAACCACATTACGGTAGATCTTAATCTTTTGCATCTGCTTAGCAGCGTTTGTAGAGAAATGATTCAATTAGAAGTCTCTCAAAAAATTTCAAATGAGATTTCATAAACTTGTGGATTCCGGGTGAGAAACCGCACGAAACAATAAATAACAACAAGAGATATGGAGATAGAAAATAAGTTATATTGAACAAGATATACAAACAGGAAACACGGGTTAGTCAATTCAGGAATACTATTAGTAGAAATCAATATATACAACGTAAACAGACATGAGTACATTTACTTAGTTCTTAAGGAATGAAAGTGTTGTGGATTCAGGTGAGAAACCACACAAAATAATAAATAACAACAGATATGGAGTTAGAAAATGTAAATTATATTGAACTGGGACGCGGGTTAGTCAATTCATAATATTATTAATAGAAAATATATATACAGTCATGAAGTGAAAGACTAGTTCCGATGAACGGATTATAGCTGAGTAGAGTTCAAAGCAACGCAACTACAACTACGATTCCAAATACAACACCAACTAAGCAACTCACCAACTAAGCAACTCACCAACTTACAAGTCGCAACTGCTATTCTCTCTATGCAGGATTATATGTACACTCAGACGAGTCCATTATTATGTACAAATGGGCGATCACACAACACATACACACCGTAAAGCTCTAGAAACTTGTAAGGTACAATTACTAATTGAAAAAAACCCCTCAAAAAACACTTTTATTTTTATTCGAATGGTCCAAAATACGCAAGAGAATACGAGTTAATGTTTAAAATAGCAATGAATTAACAATAGGGGGATTTATTAAGATGTGGCACCTTATGTCCGTGGCTCACTCGTTGATTGTGACGCTCGTTTTCCTCGATGGTCGTGACGGCACCAGTTGTGACACTGCCACTCGGCTGGCTGGATGGTTTGGTCGCTGTTGCTGGCTGTGACGATCTGGTCCGATGATGTCGTCACAAAAGCTGGTTTTCAAAGTGTCTATTGCAAGAACGGGCACTGCCCCACGTTGTGAATTGAACTCAGAAAGCCACCTTATGCAATTTTAGTAGCCTTTCTATCAGAGCCAGTCCGGACAAAAAAAAATAGAATAAATGAATAAGGTCGAACACGTCTGGAGAGATACCAAGACTTTTTGTTTGTTTTTTCCCCAGGAGCAGACAATGCAGTTGTCAGAATGATAATACAGTTGTCGGAATGACCGTTACAACGGAGAGAGAGAGTTCGTTTAAAAATATCAGAGCTTTCAATCCTTAAATAAAATGTATTTTCTAAGTTTCTTTAAAGTAAACAGAGCTCTTCAAATTTTCACTAAAGTCTTTTCACGAGTTCATTACGTTTTCCTTAAAGTCTTTCACATATTCTCTATAATCAGGGCTGTCACTTCTCTATGCTACTTCTAAAATAACGAAGTCCATTTGGGTTCTTATCGGAGTTTAACGCAGTGTAATGGAATTTACCGAAGTAGAGCGAACGAGGAATCAAAATTTTCGATTCTCCCGTGATAAAAAAACAAAACAAAACAACAACGTTCTTTCGGGATTCATATCAAAGGCGCATTATTCCAAATGAACTCTTTAATGTAATCGGCGGCAGACTTCATTCAACGTTAACTCTTTAGCGATAAGTTCTGTGGTAGGCGACCGCCCGTGGGTCATGACTCCCTACACTTGGGAACCCTTTTCCACGGTTGTTACATTTCGACTCACAGACTGAAAAACAAACTCAAAACGCATCAGCAAATAGACTGAAAAGAAAAACTGATTTTTTTCGCCGATGTCGGATTTTTATAACCATCCTTAATCCTCTTGGGGGATTTGTCCGACTCAAAGCTTTTTACCAATGAGATTGTTTTCCACCCACTTGATTTGCGGGAAGGCCTAGCTCAACGAATGAAATATCTACAGCTCTTTTCCTTTCGAATACATCATATTCAGACTTTCCAATTCCCATAAATTTCAGTTCTCAGGGAACATCTGTTGAGGGACTCTAACCCCTCTTGACCCCATCAACCCATTTTGATACTTTGTTTTGACTACTCATAAAATTTTATCTTTACCTAAAAATGTTCGCTTCGAACACGAAAGAAAAACAATTATATTTCTACCTTTCTTTCCATATAATACTTAATTGTTCTCTTCCCCGGATTTTAGAAGTGCATGATAGTATTAAAATAGGTAATTTTTCTATTCCACGGATTTTACAAGTATATAATATTATTAAAATGTTTTTTTTATATAAGCTCACATTGCGAATTAAAATAAAGCACAAACAATAATACTACTAATAACAATTCCTCTCTCTCCGCTCTATTAAAACAAACGAAAGATTGTATACCCGCGGGAGATAGTGTCACAAGACTGCTCGAAGTTAGCAGTACATAAAACAGTATTATTGATAAAATTTCATTATTTTTAATTTTTGGATCATTATATTTGTGTCATTGTAATTATACATGAAAAATAATATCGACCAAATATCCGCTAATGCTTCGGCGGCCAACATCCACTCGATGGTCAAAATTATTTATGTCGTATCTGCGTATTGGTTCATCGATCTCACCAATATTCCTTATCATTTCATCTTTTAACCATGGAATTCCTGCTGGTTTGTTGACGTTGACCTTACTAAATTTAACGCGCCAGTTTGCACGATCGTGGTGGCTTATTTACATCACTGTTTTGAAAGATGATGCAACCTGACCTGGGAACTTCTAATTCAATAAAGCCGCTTGTGCTTTGGCTCTGTTCATTTTAGTATGAGGCTTCGATATTTTTAACATGTTGTTTGAATTTTAAAATTTCCATGGCTAACACTGTCAAACACTGATGTTGCTAAATCTAAAAGAATCAGAAAAAAATATATAGGATGCTTAAAATTACCTTACATTTATAAATTCGTTCAATTTAGTGGAACCTACTCTGTAGCTGCCAGGAAATTAACAATCAATTAAAACAAGTAGCTAAAAGACTCGCCATATACAAATAGAAACATTTAGAATCAAATGACTGGATATAGTCAGTTGTTTTTTCCGAAAAAATGCTGATGTATAGGAACTCAGGAATTCTTTCATTCCAGTTTGCATCAGTTTTTATCCCGTAGTGATAACAGATCTCTTAATGCTGTATTTGGCCAACGACTATATTAACAAATGGTATCAGCAAAACTTTATAATTATTATGAGAAAAATAATAGCATTCTGATAGTATATGTTTGATAATATCTTTTGTATTATTAAATATTATTATTTGCTATGACTTTACCCTAATGTAAATAATGACGGCAAAATTTTCGAGAGGATTATATATATATGAAAACATTCTTGGTGCTGGTACGAAATTTAATGACAGCAAAGAATAAGCGGAACTTTGATGACTTTTTATGCAATAAAATCTGAAATAAACAAACGGTTTCGTCCCAGATCACTTCAAGGTTAATTTCTGGGAAATTAAACTTAGAAAAGAAAAGAAAATTCTAATGAGAGAAGAAAAAAAATATATATAAGAGTCTAACTAAATTCAAACCCAACAAGCAATCTCTCTGCTTAGAGAGAAGGCTTGTGAGTTTTGATGAAAATGAATGTCAGAGCTTTTAGGTAATATAAAGAGTGCGACTTGAATAATATTGAAAAACAGTCTGCACTCAATCCAGGAACATATACGCTGCTAGTTATAGTCATCTTATATCATCCAAAATCTCTGGAGTCAATTTATATCAAATGCTGCAAGCCTTCTCTCTGTAAGAAGAGAGAATGATTGTTGTGTTTGAATGTGGTTGGACTCTAGTCTTTTTGTATAAATATTTTTTCCGCCTCTCATTAGAATTTTCTTTTATTTTCTAATATTAAATTACCCAGAAACTAAACATGAAGAGATCTGGGACAAACGGATTGGTTATTTATTTTTTAGTAGACAGAATTTCATCAAAATTCCTCTTATTCCTTACTGTTATATATATATACATAATTTTTGCAAAAAATAAAATAATGATCAACGTTAATGTGCAAAAGCCTAAAAAGCTTTTTTTTTATAACGGTTAAAACGTTTTATAACTCGTAGCTTGTATTATATATATATATATATATATATATATATATATATATATATATATATATATATATATATATATATATGCTCCTTATTGTAATAAGAAATATTATTATTGATATTATCATTTAAGTAGATGATAAACGTAAATCTTTCAATATTTTTCAACAATTTAGAGAAGACCGCCATATAAGAAAAGCAAAAGAAAAAATAAGAACAACACGGAAAAAAGAAGAAAAGCGTTTAACAATGTTAAACAATAATTAAATAGACTTTCTGTCTTCTCAAAATTATGTATTTTTCAAATCTAAACTTATTTATAAATGGAACTTTGTCTGTGTGTGTGTGTGTGTATGTGTGTGTGTGTGTGTGCGTGTGTGTGTGTGTGTGTGTGTGTATCCGTTAACTATAGACTCCGAAACGGCTGAACTGATTTTCTTGAAAATTTACACAGTTGTACTATATGCGTTTGCGAGCGTTCTTAGCTATGTTTTGTATCGAGGTACCCCCGACAAATATATTAAAAATCGATAATCGAATAAATCGGGTTATACAAGGAGTGGTCCGATTTTAATGAAATTTGATACGCTCATAGACAAAGACATAAGAAACGATATTCAGAATTTTAAAGGTTGCAATTCTTACAATAGTGCAGAAAAACGGTCATATATATATATATAAAATGCAAGATGTTTGTGTGTGTGTGTCTGTTTATGTGTCTGTATGTCTTTTATACAAATATACAATTTTTATCCGACTCTCACCAAACTTCAAAATTTGACTTACATCCATTCATTTTACTTTCAGTCTACGATTTCGCTTTAACTGGAAACAACTATTGCTTTTTAGTCTTTCGTGCCAAAGTCCAAAGTGTCTGAGCTCCAGGACCATGTATTAATTTTAAAGCTTTCATTACACCCGAGCAACGCCGGGCTATACTGCTAGTTCAAATATAAAGTATATAAAACTGTTTGATTAATTTCTCTTATTAGCTAATAAACTAATGGAAAATATCCAGATAAACAAGATCACCATCATATTACGCCCGTTTCGGTTACATCACTAAACGCTAGCGGGATATTCGTTTGGCACATTTATTGCCAGTGAAGCTGCTTTATTTTTCATTACAAAATAGCAACAATTTTACAAAATCATACACTTTTAGTATATTTATTTAATTTTATGCTTGAAAATGTTTAAGTTTGTAAGTAGAAAGGGATTAAAGAAAGTGAATAAATCAAAATGACACTAAAAGAACAAATTACAAAACGAAAGAAAATGACTATTTATGTTGCCTTTACATTTTTGTAGATCGTCAAATGAACATATAAATTTGTTTTGCAACGAATCAATATCTACAGCTACTGTATTCAAAGTTGAGTCACTTCGACGTGCTAGAAGATTTTTCTCTCACGAATTTTTCATTTTCCACATTTTTGAATATGCCATTGTTCCCGCTAATCTAAACCATATCTATCTTGCACCTTTACAAATCTACCATTCGTCCATGCATTGAATATTGTCTTCATATCTGGTCGGGATCTCCTGTTATTCATCTCGAAGCGATCGACAAAATTCAAAGGAGTATCAATGTAATCGATTCCGATTTGGTAGCTCGACTTCAGTAAATTTAGACCGTTGGGATGTGTCTTCCCTCTGTCTTTTCTAAAGATATTTTTACGGTTTCTGCTCTGACAAGTTTAGCTACCTGGTGCCCCTCTACATGGACTTACTTCTACTACTAGACTGACAACTAAGTCCTGCTGAGTTACAGTGAAACAGTCAAATGTAACCTACTCTTCCACTGATCTTGGGCATGCGCTAAACTGCATCCAGCAGCAAGGCCTTTGTTTGGGAGGTTGTGAGGAGCATGGAACAACATCTTAATTGCTGTTGTTCCCCGGTCCACCGTGACCCGGTGTGGTAGCACCTGTTAGGTTCCCAGCTATGGGCAAAATGTTAACCTCCAAACTAGGGTAAAAACACTATGAATGTGAAAAAATACTTTTAAATAAATATATACATAAAAATAATTTATAGAAAAATAAACATTTTTCAAAGAAAAAATTATTACCATAACACATTTTTGAAAGAAAAATTATTCTCAGCAAAACATTTCTGAATATAAGTCTAGAAGACATCTTCAGTTTTCCAAAATAAAAAAATAAAAACAAAACATTTTCATTAAAATCTGACTAAATCAATCTTCTCACTATAACTGAACATTAAAAAGACCCATTAAAACCCATCTTTTTGGCATTAAATAACTCGCAAAATTTGATATGCCGTCAAACAAAACTCAACCTCAATACTCAAACTTCTCTTCTACTATACAGTTTATTTTCTTGCTTTTTACGAGCTGAACACCCTTCCATGCACTTGTTAAAATCTTCAAGGATTTAACTCCCATATTTTCTTCTCTTTATTCCCATCTTTATCTTGTCATTTCCCCGAGACAGCTATATCTTTCCGTTCTTGTCTCTTGAATCAACCTGTGCATCAGTGACATCTCTGCCACGCTTGGGGTGATTAGAATAAAAAAAGAAAAAACATAACTGCTCTCGTGTTTTGATTAGAGAATCTTTACAAAATATGAAGAAACTGTAATTTACTAGGTTTTCACCAGGCATCTCGATTTTAGTCACATTTTCAACGATGCAACGTGGTTTGCCTCTGTCTTTTATACATATATATTAATGGCATCTAATCAAACGAACTTTTAACTAGCGCAGATTGAAGGCATAGATAGTAAAACAATGCATAATCTACCTAGCGATCTCATGGTTGCTAGGTCGATTGTGGTAAGTGGATTGCAGAAATCGCTTAAGAGAGACGCACCAAATCTAAAATTATTAAGAGGAACAAAAAAGAAAAAATTGAACAGGTGAAGAGGCTCATTCCTTGTTCCCTGTTTAGGATGTGGTTTCCGGCTTTCTTTTCCATTCTTTTTACCCTTACGTAGACCCTGCGCATCAGTGGCGTTATCGCCTTGCTTGGGGTGATATGATTAAAAAAAAAAGATAACTTTATCATCGACGTCCTGAAATGATAGTGTATGCTGAAGAAAAAGAAAAAGAAGAGGAGGGAGAAGAAGAAAAGAAGAAAAATAATTAAAAACTAAATGCATAAAACTGGTGAATACGTCAGCTGTGAAATTAGAAAAATTAACTTCAGATTTAGTTAGTGATACATGCTTGGGCAATCATGTCTCTTTTGAGTTCTTATTGAATATTTTCCACTGTAGGTTACCATTAACTTCTGTGATAGACCGATAGCCAACCAACTCTATATAACTTAATCAGTCTTGCTATTCAAGTATTTGTGTGTAAGTGAATGAAAGGAATTCGACTGAGATTCGAAACCAGATTTAGTAAGCTGTATGGATTAGAAAATTCGTGAGTTCAAAATTTACCATATGATATTTGTATAAAACAGCAATGGGTCGTTAAGCTAGACAGATATTGACTGAAGACGAAGCGCCAGGTTAGGATCATTAATAAAGTTTTAAATTCTGTGGAGAATCTCTAAGTAAATTAAACCAAGTACCATATGTGGCATCAATATCCAATATACGCAATTATAATATGTATATATCCGCAGACAGATCTGTTTTGCAGTATCACAGCTCATCAGTACGGTTAGACATCCGATTGCGTTTAACCCAGGATTGAAACCCCACTGAACTGGCCTCAGTTGGTGATTCTACCGCTGAGAATTTTTAAGTATGATGTATCATGCGCCAGTAGCCAGAGACCTCTAATTCATTACTGAATGAGCGATGCTATATATATATATATATATATATATATATATATATATATATATATATGTATACTTATATATATATATATATATATATATATATATATATATATATATATAGTAGAAGACAGATTCTGGCATAACAAAATTATCTAACACTAAATAGAAAAACAAATTTTCTGTCTGCAGGCCTAGCAATATTTTCAATATAATTGTTCTACTTCATGTCAAGGAAAGAGTATGACAAAGAAGGCGAAACGATAAATCAGTTCTGCCACATTTCGGCTTTGTTGCCGTCACGTCCGCCTATCTAAAATGATGTTGGGAAATCCAAATACGATATCTTTGCAAATTTAGCAACAGAGAAAAAACACTCAATTCTTAATTGTCATGTGCACATTTGTGCCACTTCATATGTTTCATTAAGTTTTCTTGTGCGTGTCTCACTGGTCTTAATAAACTGTGAAGTTTAGCGTTTTCGTTCTATTCTTTCCTCACTCTTTTCTCTCTTAAGTAGAGAGATGAAAATATGGATAATAAATTGTCAATGCCAAAATAAAAATGAAAAAAGAAACTAAAAAACTGTAAAAAAGTACCTTTTCTCTTTTGACTGTGTTATTTTACTCCGTCATAAGCCGTTTGTAAAAAGCTTTGGTGTCAAAATTGCAACATATATATTTTTTTTTATTTTGGGGAAAATAGATTTGGAAACAGAAAGACGTTTGCACCATGAAATGAAATCACACATAATCAAGAGAAAAAAAACAACAACTTTGTAATGTAGAACAAATAGATTCTCTTACAAGGCAATATAATTTGCCTTCCTTGAACCCGAGCAGATGATAATATCTAAGATATAAATTGATATCCCTATTACAACAAAGATGATAGAGACAGTTACGTATATCTTCTTGCCCTTGACGCGGGATGGATGTGCCAAATGGTAAATTTAATATGAATAGCACAGACGCATGCACCGGGAACAGGTCTTAAAACAGCCAAACTTCCGCAACCATTGGTTAGCCTGGCATCAGTATGACTACCGATCAACGCTCTTTTTAGTGCAATGAGACTGGAATCATTCTCGGATATGGGAACACTCCAATAATTGGTGGGGGAGATTTTGGTGGTGGTGTTAATCGTACTTTTGTGTATACTGGAATTTTTATAAAGCCACACACTTAACATTCTTCTTTTTCTTCTACTTTTTCTTCTTCTTCTATGTGCCCTGTCCTTTCAGGACGTAAGCGATCATGGCTTTCCACGTCTCCTTCTCGTTGGTGGCTCTTATCAAGCACTCTCCTGTTACCCTACGCAACTCCCGTTCTGTCATCTACCTGCTCAGGACCTTCAAACATGTTACCTGCTGCTTTCCCCTGTTTCTTTTTCCTCTATCTGGCCTGTTAGTATCATATTCTTCAAGCCTTCCTTAATCATTGCATGTCACAGGAACGTTTGCTGTCTTTCCTGATGCTCAGTATTCATTATCCTTTTCGTTTCCATCCTTAGGCAATCATAGCTTTCCATGTCTCCCTATGCCTGGTGGCTCGTAGCCCGCTTTCTACTGTTACATCACGCAATCCCCGTTCTGTCATCCACCTGCTAAGGCCCTTCAAATATGTTATCCGCTGCTTATCTCTGTCTCCTTTTCTTCTATCTGGCCTCTTAGTATCGGTTTCTCCAAGAATTCTTTCCTCAATGCATGTCACAGGAACTTTAACACTCTATTCCTAATGTTCAATAATAAGTTCCTTTTCGTTTCAATACTTTCCAAATAGTCTCGCTGTACAAGTTAAATAGATTCGGTGAAAATACACATCCTCATCTTACTCCCCTTTCTATTTTTGTATATTTACTGAATTCGTTACCTGTCCGCATGCAGGCAGTTTGCTGCCAGAAGAAATTCCTGATTACTCCTATGTCTGTCACAAATATGTCGAGGCTTCTGATCATTTCCATCAATTCTTTCTCGCGTATTTTATCGAGCGCTTTTGCATAATCGATAAAACACAGGTACAAGTCCTTCTTCATTTATATTGCCCTTTCTGAGAGCATCCTAATCATAAATATGGCGTTCTTCCTTCAAGTGTCTTTGACGAACCTTGTCCTATCTCTCGCCAGATTCTCCTTCTCGCTCCAATCATCAGATTTCTGTGGCTGATCAAACTGATTGTTCGGTGCAGTTCACACTCTTTTGCACCTGGCTTCTCAGGCAGTGCTATGAAAACCGACTTGCTTAGGTCGTTTTGTATTACACCACTGTTATATATTTCATTTATTAATTCTGTAATTTTCTGTATGCCAAATTCTTCCAGGGCTATCAGCAGCTGTTTTACAATACCATCTCGTCCAGCTGCTTTATTTCTATTCAGTTTGTCCATTACAGCTTCTACTTTGGACTTTAATATTTCCGGTCTGTCGTCATTTTTGTGTATTAACGGTTGCTCTCTCTTGTCGTGGAAAACATATTTTATATATTTTTTCTATCACAGGAATATTTCCCCTTTCTTCAATATGATCTTTCTATACTTGGATTTTATACACCCTTTTGAGAAACAGTTTTTTTGTCTTGTCAGATATTTTCATTTCTTTATGCATGTCTGCTTTATTAGTCCATTAGTATTAGGATAATATATTTTTTCTATGGTCTCATTTTTGGTGGTTATGGTAGTCATAGCTTTGAAAACAATGGGAAAAATGTCATACTATTATTATAACTATTCGCGTATTCTTTTTTTCTATTTTGCATTTTTGTTGTAATGGTTTGATGGTGTTGTCGTTTTTCATAGTGTCTGTCGTTGCTTGGAAAGTCATAAAAACATAATGAACTCCATCAATACCATTTTTCTCTTCTATGTGCCTTGTCCCTTCAGGACTTAGTCGATCATGGCTCTTTACATCTTCCTAATACTTGTCGCTTTTACAAGGCCTTCTTTGTTATTTCACTCAATCTCCGATTTTCAATTTACCTGCTTTAGTTCATCAAGTACACCGCGCATTGTTTTTCTTATTATCGCTTTCCCTGTATCCGTCCCGTAAGCATCAGGTTCTCCAAGCCTTCTTTCCTCAGTACATGTCCCAACAACTTTATATGACTTTTCCTGATGCTAAGTATCAGTTTCATTTTTGTGTCCATTTTTTACAAACTTCGTCATTACTCGCGTGTTCCTCCACGTTATCCTCAGTATCCTTCTGTAGAAACACATTTCCTTCCCTTCAAGTCTTTCCTTCATCTTAGAGGAGATTGTCTAGCATTAACTGACATATTGAAGAATAAACATGCTGGTAATGTTATATTTTCCCAGAGCAAGTGACTAATGTGCCTGTAGTATTATCTAACATGGAAACATTTAACACGCAGACTTGTGTCTATTTTTTCTGTTTCGGATTCGCCTGTAACTATTGGGAAAGAAAAAGAGAGTTTATTAGCAATATTTTTATATAGAAAGATTATTATAAACATGGTTGCACTGGAGACACTCCGAAGATATACGTTCACAAATTCATTGAAAATTTTGGATACAATACAATATAGCCGACTTTAAAAACTGATTGTCTGAATACAATGAAGTCAAATAAATACGAATATACACGACAGAACGGGGACTATTATATGTATCTTGTGATTGCTGCGGTATCTCCCCTTTTTCTGTGAAAATATACTCGACGTGAGTATACATATATTCCTGCCATAGTGAGATACATCAGTTATCGGAGAGTACCGGGACTGACCCCTAAGTTACCGAACGATGCCGAAGTTAGACAGAGAATACCGCGTCAGTAATCATAGTAGCTCCGAGCTCTACTCAGCCAGTATAGGATTGTACGGATATACTAATTCCAGCACGGCTTCAATTCAAAGACTTATATATATATATATATATATATATATATATATATATATATATATATATATATTCCTTATTAATAGTATTTCCTGGATTACTAACCTGCGTTCTAGTTGTATCTTTACGTATAATATAAATTATTTTCTATCTTACATGCCTGTTTTGGTGTCCATTATCTTGTGCAGTTCCTCACCGGGAATCCGCAACAACAGGATACGAACGCGAGTCGACACAGCAAATTTGACGAAGGATTCGAATTTGCATACACAACAACAACTTAACGACGAAGGATTCAAATTCAAACCGAACACAACAACATACCGACAGAAAATTCTAGTGTCACGATATAATTCCGGTAATTACTTGACGCGGAAGCTATGCATCGATCAGTTTGAAATATGAGTTAAATTCTAAAATGTCAAAATAACACTAAAAACAAAACAAAACTGAAATCTCAATAACATAATCATCGTTAATCTCTACTCAGTTCAAGACATTAAGATTTATTAAAAGAGTTTTTCTATTAATTTATTAATATATATGTTTTAATTTATCAATATGAAAACTATTTATTACGAAGCATCATGCTGATATTGTGACAGATTGAGGTAAAATCCCTGAGTTCCACATGTTTTTATCCCGTTCTCAAAATTTGCTTGCTTTAGACTTATTGCTTGTTGTTTTACTTTTTTTCTACGGCTTATCAAATTTTTTAAAAGTTATTTTAGGCCAGAATCGATATTTAGATTAGAAAAAAAAATTGTTTCGTAAATAGTAATGATTTGGTGATACGCGTCTTAACTCAGATCTGTGAATGTAGATGTGAATACAACTAGAATTGAATCTAGGTTCTCAGATTAAAAATGCCAAGTCATTATTATTACACTACCCATACATCTAAAATTAAAATATCCTGTATTCTCAAGAGATCGTCCATGTATATATTGACCATGCTCGACGTTGCTTAATATTGGGGATTCTACGGAAACCGGTTATATGGTCTTAAGCAGATATTTCATGCAATCCTCGGCATATTCTTTATGGGACTGAAAGCGGGTAAGTTGTGTGTGCATTGTTACATAATGACCAACACCTTGTTATTTCTAAACCTTCTTTCATTTAAGAAAGATTGTACTATCACAAAGAAATATGTCTAAACTATAATAGACCTGCAACAATTCTAGATATGTTAATTTATCAATGTTTTTTGCAGGTTCCAGAAAATATAAAGAAGTTTCTTTCAACTCAAAAGTGTGGGTGGGTATTTCATAGACTGCATATAATTTTTACATTCAAGGCTTTTTTTCCGGAAGGCGTCTGATGCAAAGTAAACTGTTGCAATAAGAATTGATTTGAAAACACAACGTTTTGGCATTGTTTCGAAATCTAATATTTATTCATTATATCAAATTCAAAGATATACCTTATCATTTTTACATCTCTTCTTTGTTTTTGAGTAAGTCACCAGGGTTTCAATTGAAATTACTTCTCCGAAAAACAGTTGCTACATCTCTCATCTCAACCGTAGAGATATTGAAAAGGTCAAATATTTTTGAATGCAATGTTCGGTGATAGTATAACAATACATGATACGATCACCTAGACGTCTTTATTTTTTTTTAAAATCTTACAGTTACAAGGAATGGTTTGTCAATTCTAACACCTTGAAAATGAGACAGCTCCATACGTTCAGTATTTTCGGACAGGATAGGAAATATAGATTGAGTTTTTTTTTAAACATATCCCACAATCAACTTGGAAAAAAAAACACAAAAATAAAGAAACCGATTTAAGGAAACGGAAGAAATACCTGCCATTGCATTGTATCCTTCGGAAATCGAAATTAACAATATTGCTGAAAATCGCAAAAAGCACCAACTATATAAATACCCATTGTCCAAACGGAACTACCAAATTATAACTGACATCTTGATGGTTTTATCTCCGAGTCATATTCACCTATCTTTAAATATCGTTGGCCATTCACTGTACAGACATGCTTTCAACACAATAACCTCTATTGCATTCATCAATCGAACTTTTTGCTTCCGTCTTGATTTTCCTCACACTCATGGGAATAATACGAAGTGCCACATTATGCTATTCGTATAACGCAATTGAAAATCAAAATTAGTAAATTGGCAGGAAAACGCAAAGACATCCGCTAGCTAAATATTATTTGTCCGAACGGAACTAGACAATTAAGTCTGACATTTTTATGGTTTTGTGTCAGAGTCTCGTGCGTAAGAAGAAGCTTTTAGTGTAGGACTAACGGTTAAACCAGCCTCTTAAACTCTGAAAATATTGGGTTAAGATGATATTCTAGAACTTCCCTTAAGTTTGTCAAACTTGTAAAATAAAAGCAATATTTTCAGAACAATTACCGTCAAAATATGTTGGTAAATAAGGCAAGTGTGTGTTGGTGCTGCTGGAAACATTTAACAGTTTTTTTAAGCATTAATGGCTGACTAACAGAGAAGTGAAAGATATGGGAAGAAACACAATTAAAACTGAATAATGATTAGTGAGGACATTGATTTAGAAAGCACACCACGTTTGACGGTACGTAATATCCGGAAAAAATTACCAAAGATACGTCTTCACTTGCATAGGCTCCTGGAAATGGATATGCCAAGGTGTTCTGTTGCTAAGGGGGAAATCTGCACGCCTTTTTTACGTCTATTCTGACTCGCGTGCAAAAGAAAATATTTATAAAAGAAATCAGAGAAACAACATTACGGCGGTGTTAATGTGATTTAAGTTCAGGTGAAATATTAGGAAACGAGAACTCATTTGAACTGAGAATCGACTTTTTCGTTTCTTTTTCCGTATAAGGTTATTATTTATTGATTTTAATTCAAAGAAATTACCAATTAAATTTACAATGATACGATAATTTTGCATATTATTAAAATTAAATAGACATTCGTTTGGCCAATTCTTTACATATTATTTATGCTTAAACTATTCAGGTTTTTTCTTTAGCGAGTGAAGATACGTTGGAGTCCCGTGGAAGAGGCTATTTCTGATAAATAGCTTGACCAGTTTTACTCGCATTGAAAGGCATTATGCTGTTGATAGATCTTTGACAAGTTTACATTTTATATTTTCTTACAGTCTAGGGAATCAAAACGAAGGACTTCGTATCGAATTTCCGATTCAGATAATTTAAGCCCTAAGCAAACTGACAGTTTCATTTGATTGATTATGAAGCAAAATATAATCCCGTCGATAAAATGTCCAGGAAAATATCGTCCGATCTATGACTAAATAAAGTATTAAGAAACGAGCATATTTCGTATGATTAAAAGTAACGGCTACTATGTGTTATCAATCCTCCTTGACGGCACAGTATATTTAATAATGTCTTCTCGGATAAAGAGAAGACTTGAAGGTACTGAGACTTTTCTTCATCGGAATAAGGAAAAGAATACTGTAGACGCTGTATATATTCAATGAGGTTGTTATAGGAAAAGTGTAAATTAAATATCACATATTATTAATCATTTCACCCCACGGAAGGCAATAAAACTATTAAGTCGAAACATTTACTAGGTGTTGTGTTAAAATGCTAATTAGAAACGATAGCAATAAAGTCATCGTGACCGAGGGTTATGAGGTTTTGGCCTTACAGATTGTTTTTCACGCTGGATTACCCCAGAAAATCGAGCTAAGGTTCGTTCAGAATAGTTACAGTGTAAAGCACAGTTGGAATATATTGGCCAGTTTTATAGACTGGTATCCTCGGATACAATTGGCCCATCCATACATTGTTACATATACACAGATTACAATAAAATCCATACAACAGAAAATAAGTAATTGACGTTTGTTTGACAAAACAGTGAGGAGAGTGCTTGGAGATATGTATATCTACATGACATTGGGAATCAGGGAGTAGCCTACGTGATAAACTTAAGAAAATCTGGAAAACAGGAATAAAAAAAGTAAAAATAAAATAAAAATGTCATTATTTCTAAGAGCTACAAAGATGAAGAACTTTTAAACTGCCGGGACGTCAAGAATTGACATGTCAAAAAAGTAATTATGTTATCTGTGAGATCAAAGGCATAAGCTAATAAATGTTATATTTTCGAATATCAAAAAATTCTTCGCCATTCCTGAATTATTTCTTCCTCTCTATAACATTAAAATGTAAACATATTCTGATAATTCTCCAATCTGAAATTAGGTGAATTCTTGTGAATGTTGAATTAAACGCTCTTCAAGAAATCACAAAAAATGGATGGTATAAAGTAATCTAAGAAAGCTCATTTTTTAAAGTTAATTGACATAGCAACACAACTGAGACAAAAGTATTAATCCGATGGATGTCATCAAAATTATTTTTATGTTTCTACAGAAATTGTATCAAAATTTATAGAATCACGCGTGCATATATGATAATCTTTTCATCTGGCTAGATATACAGGCCCGACTTAATAACGTGTCCGAACAAAAACATGATTGACAATAAAATAGGGATTAATCTATTGGAAGCTGCTCTGTACAGGGAATGGCTAACGATATTTAAAGATGGATGAATATGATTCGGAGACAAAAACATTAAGATGTCAGTTATATTTTGCTAGTTTCGTTCGGATAAAGGATATTTTCTGACTAATAAATCGTTGAAATAATGATGTATGTCTTTTGTATTAAATGCATGGAAATAAACTCTGAGGATTACGAGACACTTGGAATTGAAATGTCACTCGCATGTGACACATAGAAATAAAATGTGACGCTATTTTAAATTTTCATCATTAACGCGCCAATATTTCCTATATATGCACCTACACACACTCCAACACACACACACACACACACACACACACACACACACACACATATAAACATGCACGCACACATATACAAACGCTTTACGCGCTCACAAACACATATATACTGGATGCGATGTATAAATAGTAAAAAGACACTGATATCTGATTTTAACAAATATATTTAGTACATTAACACAATAATATCTTGACATACTAAAGAATTAATGTAATCAATAAGATCGCCAATGAATTGACCCTTCGGTCCAGACGACTTCTTAATTTTTTGCGAATCTTCTGAGTGGGTTCCTTGTTTAATTTGGTAATTTTTACCATACTTTTTGCTTTCAGTTCATCTTTGATTTTACAACGAGTTCACCTACATCCAACACACAATAAACAAAGGATTCGCAGTCTGGCGTGTGCGGTGGTCAGATTGAAAATATAAGATGATCCCGGAAATATTTTGACAGCCTCCACTGGGTTCTAGAGTTTGATATGGTGCAGGGTCCAACTGCTAAACAAAGGTCCTTCAGCCACCAGGCTCTTGTCTCATAGCAACACTATCTTCTCAAGAAAATTTATGTAGTTGACTGTGTTTATGCTTGGACCATCACAAACAAATTAGAAGTTAATTTCTTATCATAAAAGTGAGTTTTCAGAGCTGATCCTAATAAGCGTTGAACTCATCCAAATATTTTCGAGTCCTCTATACTGTCCTCAAATTGTCCCCAAAACTGTTAAATGTTTGTATCAGAGATTCCGCTGCGACTGTCAACAAGTACCGCATATCTTTTGTAATTTTCTGGCGTTTTTTTACAGACGGTGTTCAATTGACTCTACTATAATGTGGCGTCGACAAAATGAAAAACATGCAAAATGCGGAATTGAAAATATTAAATGGTGGAAATTTAACCCATTTCACACTTTGTGCGTGTGAACACATATTGAGAGACTATGTAAACAGTTAAAGGGTTTTGGTGTCTAACTTTATTAATATGCATTATTTAAACAAAATTTGTTAGGTAAATTTTTTCTACATTATTTTTTTAATCCATATACGTATATATATATATATATATATATATATGTGTGTGTGTGTGTGAGAGAGAGAGAGAGAGAGAGAGAGAGAGAGAAAGAAAGTCTGTGTATTCCCATATCTGTAAAAGCTTGCATTCATCCCCCATATATATATATATATATATATATATATATATATATAAGACGTTAAAAAGGTCAACGGAATTATATATATATATATATATATAAGACGTTAAAAAGGTCAACGGAATTATATATATATATATATATAAGACGTTAAAAAGGTCAACGGAATTATATATATATATATATATATATAAGACGTTAAAAAGGTCAACGGAATTATATATATATATATATATAAGACGTTAAAAAGGTCAACGGAATTATACATATATATATATATAAGACGTTAAAAAGGTCAACGGAATTGAAATTGCAGCCCAACCCCATTACCACCTAAATAAAAAACATATCCATCACAAATAAAAGGTCTTTTCAACTAGATAACTTTCATATCAAATAGATCCCCTGAAGAATGAAGCAGACTAGACACATGGCTAGCTTCGAAACGCAAAAATGTTTGTGTAGTGATACTATGAATTTATAAACCATTGTAACAATTATTACAATATATATATATATATATATATATATATATATATATATATATATATATACATACAAAGATCTGAGTCCACACACACGCACACACACACAGACACACACAGATATATATATATATATTGTGTTTGTTGTCAATTAACTTATGGAACACAAGTTTTAGAAGTGATTTTATCTCATATCAACCCATACGAAATTTTAACCAAGATTTCTTATCGACCATAGACAAATAAAATATTCATTCTAATCAGATTATTCTCATTGCTGTATTAAGTTCACTATGGTGATAATGAAAATGAAAATGTGAAAAGAAAATGTTTGCAGTTTATGCTGGCTCAATGATTTCAATAGCTTTATTCTTTTTACCAAGAATGAAAAATAAATAAACCTGATGAAAAATTAGAACATTTATCTTAGTTTTTTAATTAAATTTTGCTCCGCAAAGCTATGAGAATAACGCAAGTCGTTTTTTAAAAATTATTACTTAAATCCACCTACTCGAATATATCATTCGGAAAAGTTAGATCACCTCTCCAAGGTAATGAATAATTAGTTAGAATCTCACGGCTAAATCATTAATATTTAAAAATAATTATTTCAATCTCAAAATAATGTTGGCATTAAATAACCTGCAAGGATTAATAAAACGTAAACAACGAATCAATGAATCAATCAACTGGCCGCGTAGAATATACATAGATTTATTTGAAACAATTAGGACAATCGTTAAATTACTCTAAAAATGAGAACAAACAAGATATCTCTAGATATGGGTAGTTCAACGAGAAATCCAGCCCTTTAGATTAAATAAATATTTATGTTTGGAAATGAGTAGGTTACCTTCTTCGACATGCTTAAAATCTGAAAAGTACAACGTCCGAAAAGTTGTGATAACAACAGTTAAGGGCAGTAGTCCGCATATAAATAGTGATCGACTCCTGATCCGAGAAATTCTTCCTATTTCTGAACTTAAGGTGAATAATTACATTGAATCCATAACAAAATCCACTGCTACGAATGTTTGGTCACTGTGTCGGGGCAGGAAATTTGTCCGCTTGAATCAATTTTGCACATATACAAATCAACCATCCGACCGTGCATGAAATACTGTTGTCATATCTTGTCAGGTGCCCCTTCCGTTCATCTCAGTGTTCTCGACCAGCTACAGTGGAAAATCTGTAATTTGATTGGTTCCGACTTGGCAGCTCGACTCTAGTCACTTCCTCATGGTCGCGATGTGGCTTCCCTCTGTCTTTTCTATAAAGACGTACCTGCTTTTACGAACTTGGGTCATTGGTGGCCTTTCCAAAAGAATTTACTCGGGCAACGTTATCACACTTTTAGAGTTAGATCAACCAAATGCAGGAGACAATTCTATTCCATTAGCTTCTTTTCTCGCGCTTCATGCCTGTGGATCCCCCTTCTATATACTTATACTATCCTGAGCGCTATAACCTACAGGAATTTAAATGCAAAGACGATTCCCATCTATTATCCCTAAAACTGAAGCCCTTTCTGTATTACCCCGTGTATCTTGTTCTTTTCCTTTTTCTCAACTTACGCAACTGTATTCATTCCTGTGTTCACATCATTCTCTTGCCCTTTCTATTTCATATCCTGTAGCTGGTTCGTCCGTGTTTTCCCTCTCCTCCTGCCTAATTCTTCAACTCTCATATGTAATCCCCTGCACATCAGTGGCATTAACGCCTTGCTTGGGGTTAAACGATTAAAAAAAATTCAGATAAAACATTTATTACCATTTATAGGAAAGTAACAACGCGGAATTCCAGATTAATTTGTTGCATTCACTTACGCGCAAATACTTTTAGGAAAGTTATTAATCCGTGTCTTGCCTCCCGTTATGGGTTAAAAAAAAAGCAAATAGGATTTTATAAACTTAGCTGTCAACCAGTCTACTGCAGAAATTAATGGCAACCTAGTGTGTGATAATCTTCTGCCCAGTGAGTCTTGACTCTTTCGAGACGTATGACACTTAAGTGACTGAACCACGCGGACCATTTTTCCAGAAGATGCACACCCTTGCAAAATTCTTGTGTGTCTGGAAAGTACCTTCCTGCATTTTCGAAACAGTGTATTTATAAGGACATATGAAATAGTATCCTGACTGTTACAGTAAAGCCTCTTTGCATAACAGTGATTAGAGGGGAATTATGTTGAGTGTTGCGTTCTTCCTACACCAAAGATATTTTGTAAATAACATCAGAAAGATACATTTGCATCATTTGGGACAGCTTATATGGAAAAGCTGCTTGTAAAATATAACACTCACAAGGCATAGTGGAGGACTAAAGACAAGTGAGAAAATAATGTAATCTACGTAAATTATTTTAAATAAATAAATAACAATGCGACGACAAAAATATATTCGTCTTTTTATGTGATGTGGGTGTGGTGAAGTTGCTGCCGGCTCGGGTTCAAATTCCAGTTGAATTTACTTTCGCAGAAAAAAACCTTATGAAAGATATTAGTTAATCGGTATCTTCCCTGTAGCTAAGGGCTAAAAACGTGAAAAATTGGGTTTCATAGCCTTGTTTGGAAACCAGTCTATCGCAGAAAGTAATAACAAATTAATAAAGGAAAATTTTCTTCCTAGTCAGTAATAACCTTTCGATACATTATCACCCAAAACGTGTATCACACATGCACTTAACTGACTGACTGGTTATGAATCATATGCAGATTATGTATGCCCAGAAAAAATTTAAAAACTTTATCATTATTTTTTAGATAATAGTTACATAATGGTTTAAGTTTTACTAATTCGCCCATAGCTGGATTAGAACCCGTGGATTCATGACTTTCCCAATTGTTTTGCAGGTATGTGAATATAACGAATCTTCCTGGAATTTGACCTCGGTTATCCGATTAACAAAACGGAGTCATTGTCCAACACACCATCCATACATTCAAGCTTACACTACCTAGTATCCCAAAGCAGTCACCCATTTAGGTACTGACCAGATTGGACCTTGCTTAAATTCGGTGATCTTAAAGGAACGGGTGTTTCAATATGTTGAGGCCGAAATCTTTCCATCAGCACATCCAAAATTACGGTACCTGGTATTCTCAAGCGGTCACCCATCTATGGAATGACCAGATTCTTCGTTGCTTAACTACAGCAATCGTCCGGTTTCGTTTGGTTTGTTTCACGGCATATCAATCTCAATGCGTTATTTAATGCCGACAAGATTTTTACAATAGATTTATATGAATAGAATATATATTCTTTGTAAGAAATAATATATATATCTTTGTAAGAAATAAGTTTGTAGATCAGTTTAGTTTGATTTACTTTCGTAAAGTGGTTTTGTTGAGAGTCTAATGTATTGTTGGAATCACGTTTTTTCCCCTAAAATGTATTTCTAGTAATTTTTTTTTAATCATTTCACCCCGAGCAAGACGGAAACGCCACTGATGTGCAGGGGTTTACATAAATGTAAAAAGATTAATTATAAAAGAGTGAGGAGTACAAACTAGTTAGAAAGGAACAACAGAAAGCTGAGAAAGCAGGTGCGATGACAGATACATAGGTGGAGAGAAAGGGAAGGTTATACAGGGGAGGGGAGAGAGCTAGAGTCCAGTGGTTAGTAGATGAGTATTGACTTTGCATTTAAATTTCTGGAGGTTGTATCCGTCAGGAAAGCAAGAATACGGGAGCGAGTTCCACAGGCGGGAAGTGCGAGAGAAGAAGCTGCAGGAGTAGAATTGTCGTCTGCAGTTGGCTAACCTGACTGTGAATGGGTGGGACCCAGTTGCCAGTCTGGTTGCACGAGTAAACACCTGTTCAGGAGGCATCAGTGACAAACTCATCCGAGCAGAAGCCATGAAAGTATTTATAGAAGAGACAAAGGGAGGCCACATTTCGACGATGGAGAAGTGGCTGCAGTCGAGTCGTCAGATCAGTACCTATCACATTACAGACTCTCCTTTGGAGCTTGTCAAGAACACTGAGGATAACGGCAGGGGCACCTGACCATAAATGGCAGCAGTACTCCATGCACGGACGGATGGTTGACTTGTATATATGCAGGATGGATTCAGGTGGAAAAAACATCCTGGATCGACATAGTGACCTAACCTTCTTAGCAGTAGATTTTGCTATGGATTCAATATAGTGGTTTCATTTGAGGTCTGAGGACAGGGTAAGTCCGAGTTCAAAATGTATTGCAGGTAATATTATTTTTTCTTTAAAGACTTTTTGCTGGGAATATATTTTTCCTTCAAAATTTATTGATGGTAATATTTTTTCTATATAGATGTATTGCTGGTAATATTTTACTCTTTCAAAATGTATTACTGGTAAGATGTTTCCTTCAAAATTTATTGCTGGTTATATATTTTCCCTTCAAAATTTATCGCTAGTAATATATTTTCCTTCGAAATTTATTGCTGGTTATATTTTTTTTCTTAAAAAACGTAGCGGTAAAAATTATATTTTTCTTCAAAAATGTATTGATAGAAATTTTACTATAAAAGTTTATATTCATACTTTCATAGTTTTTTGACTCAATGTTGGCATAAACTATTTACCCAGAGCTGAGGCCCTAACAGATGCTACGACCTTCAGTCAAGGAGGATCATTTGACCAATTGCAACTAAGAGTTGATTCCATACTTCTCACAACCTCCCAATCAGAGGCCTTGCTACCACTCTGTGTGAAGGTGTACCTGGAAACAGCAATTAAGAGGTGGTTCCGTGCTCCTCACAACCTCCCAATCAGAGGCCTTGCTACCACTCCGGGTCAAGGTGTACCTGGAAACAGCAAAAAGAGGTGGTTCCATGCTCCTCACAACCTCCCTATCAGAGGCCTTGCTACCTCTCCGGGTCAAGTTGTACCTGGAAACAGCAATTAAGAGGTGGTTCCATGCTCCTCACAAGCTCCCAATCAGAGGCCTTGCTGCCGGATGCAGTTTATTGCCATACCCAGGACCAGTAATCGTACGAAAGGTGATGTGTTTGCAAGCAGAGAGACAAAGATGGATGATAATGACTCAAATGTTGCTTAGAGAAGCAAGCATCAAGAAGATTCCGGAGAATCATGATCATTCATGTCTTGTAGAGACAAAACATTTAAAAGAATACTAGTATCAGTAAAAATATAGCGAATTTTACTCACGGTCTTTCTAACGTTCTCTTTTTCGTTTATTTTTCTTATTTAATCAACGTCATGGGATGGTGAAGCGTTTAACTCTTCGAGAGCAACGCGCATTGACACATATTATTATTTTATTTAAAAGACACGTTGCACAACAAATCACCTTATCGTCAAACTTTTGAATATAATCTACGAAATGCCATCGTGACCTACGTGTTTCTAGTTCACGAAAAATAATTTAAGCCCAGAATTTGTTTTTATAATATTTGAAGAAAATGTAACGTTACTTTATGTTGTTTTCTTGTCACTAAGAACAGCTGATCCATTTAGCGCCAAAGTTTATATCACTAAGAGAACAGAAACACTCTTCCTCTTGTGCTTTGAAAGAAAAAGTTTCTTTGAATTTAAGCAAAATCACTGGATTATCGATTTTAAAGCTTCAAATAAGAAAGAAAAAATACGGTAAACATACTTTTTACTAAGTTGCTTGTTATAATTCATCATTATGTTGGCTTTACTTTTTCGATGTTAGATTTCAAAACATTTCCTCTAGATCTTAAGGCGATTATAATGTTATCTTAGAAATTAATTTTTTTAAGCATTCTTTTGCAGCATTAAGTTTTTAAAATGTTTTAACAATTTTAAAAGATAAGATGGACGGGAATTTTTTTTTCATGTGTTTTTTCAAGACATCAGAAAACTGAGTAAGAATATCTAGGAAGAATGCATTCATCTGTAAATATTTTAATTCACGAAACAAAGAAGGACTCTGTATAAAAGAAAAAAAATTGTAACTAGATTCTTTTTTATTTCTGCTGCTGTAACTTTGCGCCTTAAAGCGACTGATTGTGTCGTTGATGCCAGTTTTTGGGTCACCATTGTCGGTGGATACAGAAAATTTTCCATGAGAATAAAAAAGAAACCCTTTGTGGAAAAAATACATTATGTAGTTCTATTTTTTAAATCATTTTACCCCAAACAAAGAAGTACTACCACTGGTTTGCAGTGGGTTACATGAGAAAATAGAGTAAGGAAAGAGGTTCAAGAGACAGTGGGTGTTGGAGAAAGGATAAAAGAAATATGGGACGGAAAGTGTGAGAAATAACAGTATTTAAGAAGTAACGATTACATTAGACGGTTTTGATTGTAAAAAGTTGAAAACACTTCCGTACACATGCTTCGCTGATTGCTACAATTTCCAAGAGTTTAAGGTTAACGTTAATTGACGTCTTTCATCTTCCTGATTCCCATTTTTCTCTCATCTTTTCCCCGGCATCCAATGTATATTATTCTTCCTCTTCGATTTACTCTCACGTAACGCCTTGTTTCATTAATATTCTCATATTTTCAAGGTTTCTGCTCATTATATTTCCTTAGTGCTCCTTCTACGTGAATTTAAAAGGGTTACTTGATTAGCAACAATGTCCCAACTTTTTACAATAAAAACAGTCTAATGTAACCGTCTTTGATTGTAAAAAGTTGGGACATTATTGCTAATCAAGTAACCCTTTTAATTTCACGTAGAAGGAGCACCAAGGAAATATAATGAGCAGAAACCTTGAAAATATTTTTAGTAAATAAAATTCTGCAGAAGGATACTGAGTATACCGTAGAACAAACATATGAGTAGCGTTGAATCTTTAGAGAAAATGGAAACAGGTTTCCTTGTTTCTATTTTCTCTACTCAGAGAAGACAATACTGGATTGCTATGTGATGTCACTTCTTCAATATGGTAGTGAATGCTAGACAATATCATTGAAGATGAAGGAAAAGCTTCCAGCAACTGAAATGTGGTTCTACAGAAGGATGCTGCGAATATCTTGGATCGAGCATTGTTGAGATTTTGGAAAGGATGGAAACGAAAAGGAAATTAATACTGAGCATCAGGAAGAGATAGCTAAAGTTTCTGGGACATACAATGAGGAATGAGGGCTTGGAGAACCTGCTCCTAACGGGTCAGATAGAAAGAAGTAAAGACGGAGGAAAAGAGCGTGTAACGTACTTGACTGGCCTGAGCATGTAGATGGCAGAACGAGGGTTGCGTCTTTTAACAGGATAAAGCGTGCTAAGTGCCCCCAGAGATAAGGAGACGTGGAAAGCCATGATCGCCTACGTCATAAAAGAACAAGACACATAGAACAAGACGAACGTGGAACGACTACATCGAATCTGAATTTTCCAAACCACATAGTTTTTTGAGTCTGAATGTAAATTGCACATTTATAAATCTACCATTCGTCCGTGCATTGAATACATTTACTATCTATGGACTAATTTTCATGGTGTACATCTTGAAATTACTAAGAAAAACCAACGAAAGATCTGCAATGTAATCGATCCGACGTGACACATCTTTTCTTTGTCTTTCTTACAAATATTTTATGTAATCTGCTCAGACGCGCTTTTTGTCTCTGGTGTCCCTACCATATGGATTTAAGCTTGTTACTCGATTGGCGTCTAGGCCACACTCTTTTCCCGAGAAAATCGTTAAATGTAAACTTCTCTTCTACTCTAAAACTGTACTGATGAGCTGTGATACACCGAAACAGATCTGTCTGCGGATAACTACTACATTCTTCCACCGAACGCCCCGTGGCCCAGGGGTAAAGTCGCCGACTGACGCCAGGTCGGTCTGGTTTCGAGCCTGGGTTATGTAGCAATCGGAGTCTAACCGTACTGATGAGCTGTGATACAGCGAAACAGATCTGTCTGCGGATGACAATATATATATATATATATATATATATATATATATATATATATATACAGTACTGTGCAAAAGTATAAGGACAAAAACTATTTTATCTTTTATGAGTCATCAAAATAAAGTTTGAACTCACCCCTGTCCTCCCACTTTTGTGCAAAAGTACTATTACAGGGATGATTTTCCTAAAAACCTCACAGCCAAATAAAGTGCTAATAAATATTGATTATTTAAAACTAGGTGTAAATAAATTTATTAGAAAGAAGTTACATTTCATTATTCCTATTTTGTATTAAACAGGTTATTTTGAAGCTACTCTATTGAACATCTATGGGATATTTTGGAAAACAATGTTAAACCTAATGTTACTTTGGTAGACACATTTTGAGAACAAATAGAAGCTGCTTAGCAGGAGATACCATTAGATACATTGAAAAAGCTTGTGATGTCAATGTGTGACAAAATGAAGGCTGCTATCAAAGCAAAAGACTGTTATACTAAATATTTGATTTATTTTGTAACAAGTATTTATTCTTGTTAAAGCATTTGTTGAGCAAATCAAATAAAATTACTTTAATTAAATTGTTTATTATCTGTCAATATGCCTCATAAAAGATAAAATAGTTCTTGTCCTAATACTTTCGCACAGTACTGTATATATACTAGGTGCGATTGGTAAATTGTCGCAATTATTTTGATGCCTCATAAAAGATAAAATAGTTCTTGTCCTAATACTTTCGCACAGTACTGTATATATACTAGGTGCGATTGGTAAATTGTCGCAATTATTTTGATGCCTCATAAAAGATAAAATAGTTCTTGTCCTAATACTTTCGCACAGTACTGTATATATACTATGTGCGATTGGTAAATTGTCGCAATTATTTTGATGCCTCATAAAAGATAAAATAGTTCTTGTCCTAATACTTTCGCACAGTACTGTATATATACTAGGTGCGATTGGTAAATTGTCGCAATTATTTTGATGCCTCATAAAAGATAAAATAGTTCTTGTCCTAATACTTTCGCACAGTACTGTATATATACTAGGTGCGATTGGTAAATTGTCGCAATTATTTTGATGCCTCATAAAAGATAAAATAGTTCTTGTCCTAATACTTTCGCACAGTACTGTATATATACTAGGTGCGATTGGTAAATTGTCGCAATTATTTTGATGCCTCATAAAAGATAAAATAGTTCTTGTCCTAATACTTTCGCACAGTACTGTATATATACTAGGTGCGATTGGTAAATTGTCGCAATTATTTTGATGCCTCATAAAAGATAAAATAGTTCTTGTCCTAATACTTTCGCACAGTACTGTATATATACTAGGTGCGATTGGTAAATTGTCGCAATTATTTTGATGCCTCATAAAAGATAAAATAGTTCTTGTCCTAATACTTTCGCACAGTACTGTATACATATTACTTCATTATATATATGATTGTGTCTAGATTGTGCTAAGGCCAAATATGGGGTTATGTGAAATTAATACAGCATAATTAATGACTTTTCCTTTTGATTTTTTTCCTTTTTCATAAGATTCCTTATTATATTATGCACATTTAGATAATTAATCAACTTTGGTTTGAAAATAAAACTTTAAATTATATTTCGTTTAACAAATCATTTTCCCATATGAAACCGGCAATAACTTTATTCAATAATGTGTATGAAATTATAAATTATTTAAAACTTTCCTACAAAATTTGCTTTTAAAATATTATTTATTTTCCCATTGATCTTTTTCAAATAACTATCTGTTTCATAATAAACTTAAACAAAAATCTATACACAATTTTGAGAAATTGCAGGAGTTTATCGATATGTAACGACTTTTAATCTTTTTGTTCTGCCATTTTGCTGTGTGAATTCTTGTTGAAACAAGGGTTCTGAAAATGTGTGATCTTTGCTGTCTTCCCTTGGCGACGCGAAGTAGTCGAGTTACCTTCCCGTTATTCAATTGAATCATTTCGCTTTGAGAACGGAGAGAATGTGGAATCTTCTAACTACATTAGTGCCGAGATATGTGGCCTGATCATATTAGCATCCGGCACCAAACGCATTTCTCTCGTCTATGGCGTTATTTTTACATCAGAGTAAGAAAACAGACAAATCGAAAGAATAAAGTTTTAATATATTGACAGAGTGAATAAATCCAACACAGTCTTGTATTTTATTAGATTTGTCAATATTTTTGTGAGAAAAATTAGAATTAACGAAGCGATATTGGCAATGGATTCAATACGTACTGGTTAATCTATATTATTTTTCATTATAAACTCGTATATATCTAATTGTGTGGTATTTCGCTATACACATAAATCATTGTTACACTTATTATATTATAAATAAAAATAAATTATGAATATTTTTTTTAATTCTAGATATATAAACTATTGTAATCGCTGTAAAATTTATAACTAAAATGATAAACATTATGCAGCAATATATCTTAAAATAACTGCGACATAACTATGGCAATTGCCAAAAATGTTAAATGTCTAAAATATGAAAACTACACTGAGCAACAGATTTCCGATAACTGCCTTCGGAACGTCAACGTGATGTAAGGATAGCAAGTTTGAATAATGAAAAAATTAGTAAAGAGTTCGATCCTTAATGTGTGTTGATATACTTCTGGCCTTGTGCCACATCTAATTTACTTTTAGGAAATTGCCATTATCAAGAGGCATAAACCATTAAGTTCGTAGGTCTTAGATACGCACGATTGGAAAAGTTCAACCCGCTTGTTTGATATCGAGGTTATAGTTCGTCTACGCTGATTATAAAACAAGTCTATTAGGCCCATTTTTTTCAGCCAATTACGCATAGCTGGAAGAACGAAATAGATTAATATTATCTCCCAAGTGTATTTATTTATAAATGAATGTAAGTAACTCGACTGCCTTTCAGTTCCCCAAATTCTCATTATGGCGCATTAGCTATTAAAATAACAAGAATCCAGTATATAAATAAAGGATTTGCAGGATTTAAAATAGAGAGGAAAGGTGATGGATATAAAAAATCACCGTAACTACGACCTTTAAAACACCACATAAAATTTGTAATTTTACTGGAATACATGAAAAGTTATTTGTCAGAGGTAATTTTTTTTACTAATAACTAACAGTTTAGCCCGGTTTCATTAGGATAGTTTAAGGAATAATAAGAATAAAAAAACATATGAATTTACATAGCAAATACTTGCACAATGTCTACCATCGTCATTTTATAGATATAGACGAGAAGTTTAGCCCGGTTTGACTCGGATAGATTAAGGGATAATAAGAATAAAAAACTTATGTTGAATTTACATAGAAAATACTTAGACAATGTCCACCATCATCACTTTTATAGGTATAGATAACAATGTAGAATGTCTCTATTAGATTAGAGTTGGAGGGGGGAGTGCAACATATATAGATATAGATAATATAACATGGGGTTATCGATTCTATATTATAATCAATACATAAACTGATCACTGACTTTGTGGGGTGATAATATAAATTTTTCTAACCCTAAATTTTGAGTTCTGAAAAATGTCAAGTTGTCGTTAGCATTCTAAAATGTTGATCTACATCTGAGCGCAACTCTCATCGGCAAGATGCAGACGCTAAATCGAATTTATCAAATAAACATACTTATACAACCTCCACCCTCGTCACTTTTATAGATATAGATTAAAGATCTAAATTAGATCCACTTAATGACATAAGTTTACTTTATAGTCAGTCAGTTTAGTGCCATACATGATACACGCTTGGGCGATCATGTCTCGAAAGAGACATGACTGACTGGGCAGATGATTATCCCGCAGTAAATTGCCATTGCTTTCTGCGGTAGACTGGTTGCCGACTAAGGCTATAGAACCCAATCTGTCCTGCTATTTAACCCATAACTGGAGGGAAGAGACGGATTAATACCTTTCCCAAGGGTATTTGCGCGTAAGTGAATGCAAGGAATTCCACTGGAATTCGAACTCGGCTCCCCGATTCCTCGTTCCGAGCCGATATCCACTGTACCACAACGCACATCACTTTATAGTAAACTACCAAAACACTGGAGAAAGAAAGTAATATTAATATTTGTTACTTATCGCTTCTCGATTTTTTGACTGGGAGGCATATGACCAGATCTGACCAACTATGACAAGCTTTGACCAGTCAAAACCAGTTTGGTACCCAGTTACCGTGTAATCAGTTGGCTGGGTAATATTAGACCAATTACTTGAGCGTTCGCCCTCAGGTTACCCACTTTAAAAACCGACCTTGTATCACATCTCTCCCCAGTGAGTGGGGTAGGATAATTATGATCGCTTCAAAATAAATGACCTCTAAATAAAGGCAGACTTACGAGTACATCATTTTGAAACATCGGTTTCGCTTACGATTACCAAAGTGAAGCAACGTCGAACCTGGTACGTATCAAGAAAGTTACCTGCTTTTAAATATACAGGTGTTCTAAGCTAGGATGTGCGGTTGGTGTAAACTGTAATGCATAATATTTCAGAACTGTTAATTGAATAGCTGTGTTCCAATTCATCTAATTTTCGTTATTTTAAAATTAAGCGCAAAGACCCTTTAGAATTATATGAATTCATCTATTTTCCCCCCTGGTAGGCGTTAATTAGTAAACCTGGTAGTGACTTAAACTTTGTTATCTAATGAAAAATTCACAATTGAAAACAATTCTAGCTTTAAATAAATTGCAAAGGGTTGATAGACTATTAGAAAACGAATCAATCAAATAGGAAAAAATCAGGGAAAGCTATATTTAAATCGGATTATTGGCCATTTTAACAAATGTCCTTTCAAAGACAAGAAGTTAATGAAAAGTCTACCGGTCTCAAGATGTTTATCGAATAGAAAGCATGCGGACCACTATTAAAAGATATATGTATGAATAAAACATTTTAAAGCATTTAACCTCTGCAAGGAAACATAGCCACTAATCGGCCGGAATGTTACTGAGTATGAAAGAATACAAGGTAAAGATTATTAAGGAGGAGAGAATGATAAATTAACACAATTTAAGGGGAGAAAAATGACAATTGAATTTGCATTTCAATTTCTGAAGAATATACTTAACTGGAAACAAGAAACCAGGAAGAAGAGCCACACGTGCAAAATATTGAAAAGAGGGGGAAAAAAAAACAGGAACTGTTAGCATAGAACTTCTGGTTATATCTTTTGCATTTCGTCTGTATAAATCATGGCTTGCAATAACAATAGCAATAATTAATGTTGAAAGAGTAACAACGGAAATTTTCTCAAAATTGATTTCAGGCGCTACATTATCCTCTCCCTGATGACTTTTTTTAGCAAATATGTTCGAATAAATAATTTTATTGTATGCATCGGTGACTAGACAGTATTCATAGGTAAGATATAAATTACATCCTGCAACAAGTCTTCGATGAAGATATTAAAGGTTTGGCAAGCGAGGAATTGCTGTCGTTCCGAGTTCTAAGCTGGCTCGAGGAGAAATTAGTTGTTAGAATACTAGCTACGGGCAAATAATGAAAATTCCCCCCCCCAAAAAACACATTGATAATATAAATATACATAATTATAGTAAAAATACCATCAATAGATTTTTATGTAAACATTACCAACTATCATTACAATAGATTAGTGAGTTCGATCCTTACTGAGTGCCTCAAACTTTTCGCCTTGTGCCACATCTAATCTCTGCCATATTTATAATAAAATCAGCAACTATGCATATTTACTGCAAAATGATTCTATAGCGGAATGTCCATCAATACATTTTATCTTTAGTTGAAAGAATACAACTGCTTTCAAAATATATTAAATTCCCGCAATGACATTGTGTTCGAAATGTTTACATTTTGCCATTAAATAACTCTTTTTGGAATGCTGTTAAACAAAATCAATCAACCGACTAGGGAAGAACGGTCGCTTTCTGATCATGTGTCCCAGGTTTGAATCTTACCTGCGTTCATTATATATTTAGTTACCTTCTTTCGTCAGTAGTCTGAGAAGTTGATTATAACATTTGGTGCGAGTGGAAAGTGCCTACTACGCTTTGTCCCAGACATTGTAAATAAAATTGTGTAAACGGAACTGTTAAAAAGCTGCCGATGTTTGTGCTTACACAAAATTAAAAATCATCGTTACAGTATCTAAGCCTTCTCAGATTGAAAATTTGATCACGCCGGATTGTATACTTTCCCTGAAACTGCAACTTAGATTCGTCCATTATAGTTGTAAAATAAGTTAAAAGTATGCTTCTGCAGGATTATACGGCCTCTGTAACAAGGGTTAGCAATACTGGGTATTGATTCCTGACATCAAAACAAGTTAACATATCTATATAAACATGTGTACAAAATGTCATCCTTGTAACTTAACTCAGTCATAACAAATATTCAAAATTTCCTCCGCTGCCTTCTACATAAGCATGCACCCATCGGATAACTTTCAAATACTCCCATACAGTGTCGAATAGTTTTGCAAACCCCCATTACGTATGGGTTAAGTTTCTTTGTGTTATTAATACGATTTTACAGTTGACATTGCTAAATGTAGCCGCGATTGCTACTCCAACGTTTTCTTTTATCACACATCCCGCTTGGGGATCTCACTTTTGTTTTCTTTGGTATCTAAAATGTTGAAAATGTTAAATGCAACATCAATTGACATCTTATGTCTTCTTGAACACCGTTATCTTTTGTTCTTTCCTTAATCCTCACTATTTTCCGTCTTATCTTCTCATTTCGCTGGATGTGCGTTGTGGTGCAGGGGATATCGGCTTGGAAGGAGAAATCGGAGAACCGACTTCGAATTTCAGTTGAATTTCTTTGCATTCACTTACGCGCATATAGCATTGGGAAAGCTATTAATCCGAGACTTCCTTCCAGTTATGGGCTAAAGAACAGGACAGATTGGGTTCTATAGCAGTGGTCGGCAACCAGTCTACCGGAGAATTCAATGGCAATCCATTGCGGGATAATCTTCTGCCCAGTCAGTCATGTCTCTTTCGAAACATGATCACCCAAGAGTTTAGCCCGTATGGCACATAACTGACTGACTTCTTCTTTCACTCCCTTTAAACCCTGTACACTATTTGCATTCCCGCCTTGACTGGGGGCAAACGATTCATGAAAACGAACTGCCCAATTTAAAACATACAAGTAGTAAATAATTGGATGCATTAAATGTGAAAGTTCGAACTTTTAAATATCTAGCAGCTATAGGTGAATCTGTGTATGACACGTATTTAAAACCAAACTAATTATAAAACGTTTGTTATATGAAAATACTAAATTTAACTGCAAAATTACAGATGTGCAGGACCCTTAAATTCTTCCAAGAATTCCTCATGAGAAAATTACTTACATAATATAAATAGTAAATGTGAAGTTTTTTATATGCTATATGAACAGAAGCAGGTTTAAAATCTATTGTATAGGAAACACTCTACCCCAATTAAAAAGAAAACATACTTGTCAAGTTAAAATATAATTATTACAAAAAAGACTGTAATGAAACATATCCAATTACAGTACTGATGAAATTCTTTAACCAGAAGTTAATTATAATTTGTAATGTTATTTTCTTAATAAATTCACCCCAGTCAGACAGTCAAATGCCAAACATGATACACGCTTGGATGATCATGTCTTGAAAGAGACATGGCAAACTAAGCAGAATATTTTACCACAGGTTGCCAGTACTTTCTGTGGTACACTGGTTGCTAACCAAGTCTACAGAACCCAATCTGCCCTGCTATTTAACATTTAGCTGGAGGGAAAAACGACGGATCAGTACCGTTCTCAGGCGTATTTTCACGTAGGTGAATGCAGCGAATTTAACTGGAATTCGAAATCGGCTTTTCGAGTTCACTTTCGACTGTACTATAACGCACGTCTCAAGCAAAGCTATAATTCCAGTCAGTCGCAAGAGGATATTCAGTGTGAATGATAATGAATAGGTATTTTTTTAGAACGGTAATATACCCACTGAATATCAGGTGCATTAGTATCGTAATTTTAAGTGCAAAAGCAAGACTATAAAAATATGCTCACAATGTTATGGACTAAACCTGTGACAAACAAGAAATTTTAGAGAAACTGGAAGTAAAAAGGACGCTTAAACCTAAATTCGGAATGAGTTAGTGGAAATTTCTAATGAGAAAAGAGGCTGTGGAATATGTGATTCACGCAGCATTAAAGCATGTCAGGAAAACAAAGTATAGCGTAAGTAGAGAACAATGATTAGAAAAGATAACAAGAACGCACCATTTATTATGGGATAGAAAGGTCAGAAAATTTTGGAGGGTTATGTTTGACAACATCATGAAGGGTCACAGCACATAGAATAAGAAAAAGAAGAAGAAGAAACTTGTGAGATAATAATTTCTCTTTTTAAAGAAGACAGTATGAAAATTAATGCAAACCTCCAAGCGGGACTTAAAACTTATTTCGCAGAGTCTCACTTTGGCACCAATATCTTTTAAACTCCCCGAGACACCTAATATTAAAATAATGTCAAACTATTTGCCTACACTTAATAACAGTGTTTATGTAATATCACGTTTCTGGACTTTAGCAGAACATCAGTGAAATACAAATTAACAAGGAAACATCTCATATTTTCATCTCATCAAAACTGTTTTGGTTCGACACCATAATTGCCATATATAACTCAACACAACACAAGCCTTACCCAATCGATTCAATTTCACTTGTATTACATCATCCATCTAGTTTCGATAAAATCCTAAAAAAATAGCTACTTGAGCATAACAGATATAGAAAGGAAAATTAAAATAATTAAGTGTTTTAAGTTCATACGTAACTTCTCATTGCAATAATATATTTTTAAAGTTATACTTTCTTGAATTCCGGAAGAAATGCTTTGGAGAAAGTTTTATTGCTATTTGTTTATTTTCACAGATTTTAGTAAGAATTTTACGTTGATTTCTTCTCCAATTTTATTTTTGTTGCTGCTGACTACATGTAAGAGAGAAGAAAAGAGTGATTCTGTTGAGAAATTTCTGTCGTCTGCTTTTTGAGAGCAAATGCAGGCAACTCTTATTCTTTGTTTCGTTGAATGAGTAAAAGGAGAGAGATTTAAAAAATGCGCTTAGAGAAATTCAAACAAAAATGAACACACATGTCAAGAATTAAGGAGCTAACAACCATGCTTGGTAACGGCGAGTAAGCTAAAAAATACATTTTTTTTAAATTTTTGGTAGGAACTATATATTTCGGCCGGGGGATGGAAGCCCATAATTTAGCTATCCGATTTTTTACAATGATAATCCTCTCTCCTGTTGATTGGTTAATCTTTTGTAAGTCATACTTAACAATTTTATTGGGCATAGATTTTTTTTTTACATTTCCATCGTCTATTTAAAACCTATGTACGAATATGTAAATTTATGTACACTAGATTTAACCTGAGAAACTTTCACCGTTTTCTGATTTTGTTATTCTGAAGAACATTCATCTTCCGTTAAAGATTGAATAAGTGCATATCAAATTCTATGACAAAAACATATCGATAGAAATTCCCTTTTGGCACCATTAATTATTCGATCTTAACAATTTAATATACATTGCAATAATTATCATAAAAATAAGAATTACTATCTTCTTCGTTCATATCCTTCTTCCTTGCTTGCATTCGTTCTTTGTCATGTTAACGGATAGCTTGCCTCTTCTGCTCGTTATCTTTCTCGTCTTCTTCTCTGCATTTCTTATTGCCTTTCTTTGTTGTCATATCATTTCTTTCATTACAATGATTTTCTCTGGAAACGCGGGTGTACCCCAAGGCTCTATCCTAGGTCCTACGCTCTTTCTAATCTTTTTTTTTTAATCATTTCACCCCGTGCAAGGCGGAAACGCCACTGATGTGCAGGGGGTTACATAAATGTAAAAAGATTAATTAGAAAAGAGTGAGGAGTACAAACGAGTTAGAAAGGAACAATAGAAAGCTGAGAAAGCAGGTGCGATGACAGATACATAGGTGGAGAGAAAGGGAAGGTTATACAGGGGAAGGGAGAGAGCTAGAGGCCAGTGGTTAGTAGATGAGTATTAACTTTGCATTTAAAATTCTGGAGGTTGTAGCAGTCAGGAAAGCAAGAATACGGGAGTGAGTTCCACAGGCGGGAAGTGCGAGAGAAGAAGCTGCAGGAGTAGAATTGTCGTCTGCACTTGGCTAACCTGACTGTGAATGGGTGGGACCCAGTTGCCAGTCTGGTTGCACGAGTAAACACCTGTTGAGGAGGCATCAGTGACTTAAACTCATCCGAGCAGAAGCCATGAAAGTATTTATAGAAGAGACAAAGGGAGGCCACATTTCGACGATGGGGAAGTGGCTGCAGTCGAGTCGCCAGATCAGTACCAATCGCATTACAGACTCTCCTTTGGAGCTTGTCAAGAACACTGAGGATAACGGCAGGGGCACCTGACCATAAATGGCAGCAGTACTTCATGCACGGACGGATGGTTGACTTGTAAATATACAGGATGGATTCAGGTGGAAAAAAAACATCCTGGATCGACATAGTGACCTAACCTTCTTAGCAGTAGATTTTGCTATGGATTCAATATAGTTCCATTTTAGGTCTGAGGACAGGGTAAGTCCGAGGAGGCGTAGTGTATTACTCTCCGGGAGAATCACCTGGTCCATGCTTATGGGAGGCAGAAGAGGTTGCCTGTAATAGTTGACAGACAAGAGCTTGGTTTTAGAGGAATTGAAGTTGCCAAGCCACTTCTTGCCCTAGTTCACCAATCAATGATCTCCCTGATACCATAAGAACACAAGTAGGCATGTACGCTGATGACATCACAGTTTACTCTCGCCTCGATCAAAAATCTGGTGTTGGTTACAAGGCGAACCTCGCTGCTGCGCTTGAGAAGGACCTACAATCCGTGGTGTATTGGGGTAAGAAATGGCTCGTAAAATTCAATTCTTCCAAAACAAAGCTGCTGTCAATTAACCACCACAGACAACCGCACCTCCCTCCCATTAGCATGGAACAGGCTTCCCTCCCAGAGAGTAAATCACTACGCCTGCTTGGCCTGACACTCTCAGCGGCCCTCAAGTAGAATGATTACGTCGAATCCATTGTTAAATCCGCAGCTATGAAAGCCGGCTCTCTGTGCAGGGCCCGGAAATTGTTTCCGCCTGAATCCATCCTGCAAATATATAAATCCACCATCCGTCCGTGTATTGAGTACTGCTGCCACATCTAGTCGGGTGCCCCTTCTATTCTCCTCGGGGTTCTTGACAAAATACAGCGAAGAATATGTAATGCGATTGATACCGACTTGGCTGACGGCCTGCAGTATCTCTCTCACCGGCGTGACGTGGCTTCCCTGTGCCTCTTCTATAAATACTTTCATGGCTTCTGCTCTGACAAACTTAAATCACTGGTGCCCTCTAGATGAGAATTTGCACGAGATACTAGATTAGCAACTAGGTCCAACCCTTTTACAGTGAAACCGATGAAATGTAACCGCAATTTCTACTCCAATAGCTTCTTTCCTCGCACTTCCCGCCTGTGGAATTCCCTACCGCATGCTTGCTTCCACGACGGCTACAACCTCCAGGAGTTTAAAATGTAAGGTCAATAGACACCTCCTAACACACTAACTCACACCCACTCTCTCCAACTCTCTCCCTATGTACATCCTAAGTCGTCTATCACCCTCCTTCTGACATTTCCTATACCCAATCCCTCTATGTAACCCCCTGCGCTATAGTGGGAGTGGAATGCCTTGCTTGGGGTGACACGATAAAAAAAATACATTCACAAATTATATTTAATCTTATTCATTAGTTTTTTATTCATTATTCGAAAGTGTGACACGTATATCCCTAAGTAGTTATTACAATTACCGTATTATAATGTAAAGTCTACGACTTGGTTGTTCACAGCGAGAATAGAAGAACCGAATAAATAAAATAAATATAAATAAACAAATGAAAATTATTATGCATTTATGTGGGTACGTCGTCCAGTGTTCCTATATTCCATCAGTCGTATCTGTGTGTGCGTTGATATCTTGCTAAAGCTGGACTCAGTGATATACTACTGTATTAATATATTTTTTTAATCATTTCACCCCGAGCAAGGCGGAAACGCCACTGATGTGCAGGGGGTTACATAAATGTAAAAAAGATTAATTAGAAAAGAGTGAGGAGTACAAACTAGTTAGAAAGGAACAATAGAAATTTGAGAAAGCAGGTGCGATGACAGATACATAGGTGGAGAGAAAGGTAAGGTTATACAGGAGAGGGGAGAGATCTAGAGGCCAGTGGTTAGTAGATGAGTATTCACTTTGCATTTAAATTTCTGGAGGTTGTAGCCGTCAGGAAAGCAAGAATACGGGAGTGAGTTCCACAGGCGGGAAGTGCGCGATATATATATATATATATATATATATATATATATATATATATATATATAATCAACCATATATATATATATATATATATATATATATATATATATATATATATATATATATGGTTGATTTTACAACTTCAATCCATAACGCTCACTTGGGTTGTCTGTTGTGATTACGCCCGTAGCGTTTGAACATACAGTTGTTGGATAGTCCATTTGTAACTTGTAACGAATTACTGCTTTAAAATGCACCCAGAAAAAAAAGCAACTGTTATAGTGAAACATTAGCCTGCATCTTCTTCTTTATGCGCTGTCTCTTTTCACTGTCACAATACGGCAATGAATGCTAGACAATATCAACAAAGATTAAGGAAAAACTTGAAGCAACTGAAATGTGGTTCTACAGAAGGATGCTGCGAATCTCATGGATCGAGCATATGAGCAATGATGAGGTCTTAGAAATGATGGAAACAAAAAGGAAATTAATACTGAGCATCAGGAAGAGACAGTTGAAGTTCCTGAGACATGCAATGAGGAAGGAGGGCTTAGAGAAACTGATACTAACAGGTCAGATGGAGGGGAAAAGAAGCAGGGGAAGCAACGGATAACATATGTGAAGTACCTAGTCAGGTGGATGACGAAACGAGGATTGCATGGTGTAACAGGCGAAGGCGTGCTCAGCGCCACAAGGGATAGGGAAACGTGGAAGGCCAGGATCGCCTACGTCCTGAAGGGACAAAGCACATAGAAGATCTCTCCCAAAATCCGCTCCGCCATCCATTTGCTCAAGCCTATCGAATACGCCTCGCACTGCTTTCCCCTTTATCTCTTCTCTTCTATCCCTCCTGCGAATAAAAATTCTCCGGTTTCTCTGGGTCTCCTGTTGGCATTTTGGTTTTTTTTTTTGTTGTTGATGACCATGCTTGAAATCTTTTTCTGGAATTTCTTCTCGCTTTCTTTTGCTACATTCTGGGACTGGTTCTGCATTTTCTTTTCCGTCTCAGCTATCAGCACCGTGTCATCCACCTATCTTACATTGTTGAGATTGTGGCTGCCAATGACGAATCCTGGCACGTATTTTATACTTCTCAGAATTGTTTCGCTGTATAAGTTAAATAGATCCGATGAGAAAACTCATCCTTGTTTTACACCTCTTTCAATTCTGGTATACTTGCTGAATTCACTTCCTATACGTACGCAAGCGGTTTGCACCTAATATATATTCTTCATTATCTGAACGTCTTTCCCAAAAATATCGTGGTTGTCGAGTATCTCTATCTTGTTTTGTAAGGTCCATTGTCAAACGCCTTTGCATAGTCTTTAAAACGCAGATAAAGTACTTCTGCATTTCTATTGCTCTTTCAGATAATATTTTGAGCATGGATATCGCATTCCTCGTTCCGGTATCATTAACGAAGCCACACTGTTTTTGTCTTATCTCTGGGCCGATTCTGTTACTCGCTCTGTTCATAAGAATCCGGATTAGTCAGTATATATATATATATATCCTAAAATGCATTTTTATATAATGAATCACTACTGTGTACAAAATTAATATTTTTTTCGGGCAGAAATGTCTTTTATACAAATCGGGTTCAAGTGACACTGCATTTTGAAAGTTTTTACCATGCTGATGTCACAGTTGTTTCTATTACGCCGATTGGCGTCATGCCAACCCATAAATAATTATCTTAATCAAATGATTTCCGGAATGAAAAATCTCCTCTATTCAAGCACACAAGTATTAAATAGTCTCCTGCTAGGTTTTACAGAGAAAAAAATTCAAATACATTTTTATCAATATTTTGTTGTTGTTATTTTTTAGATAGAAATGATTATGATGAATATTTGCTGATATTTCGTGAGTGCGATGTTCTTTCATTGGAGTGTAAAGCGCATGCGTATTATATGTTAGACCCTGCCACTTTGCATGTTGAATGATTGATCGAGATATATATGGATTTTGCATTCTCATGCATATTTAAAGTCAAGGGCGCCAAAGATCATTTGATTATGCAAATTTATGACTGCCTTTTTCATTTCTTTCGGTTAAAAATATTCAGCAAATTTACACTTTATTGACGAAACAATCTTCTTTTTTTGTTTACCGAAACCATTTTAGAGAGGTTTTATTTATCTGCTTATAACACTATTTTCCTATAACCACTAAAACTGGCTATACATTTTCGTAAGTGATAAACACGTCGTACCATGCCACCCTAATACCCCAACAACCACTGTGATCATGTAGCGTAGGGAGCTGGTTAATGTTTCTTGTATTCAGCATTGTGTCTTACTTACCCGAACTCCCTAGAGCTTACAAGTTTTATGCAGAGTTATAATCATCAGAATTATTATCAGAAGATGTCCATCAGAAGGTTGGTAGTCATTTTGAATCTGTTGTTTAATGTAGAAGAGTGGAATAATAAAATATACATTTTACATTTTAAATAGAAATCTATTAAAAGGAGGAATAACATAAGTTGTTAAAGTTAATTTTGAATTGGAAACATTGTTAAGAAATTAAGTGTAGAGTTCTTATTCAATGATAAACTTGAGTTAAGGGTATCAAGATTCAAAGAAAATGTTCATAGTAGTAATTGTTAAAATCAACAAAGGAGAAAGAGAACAAGGTACGACCTGACTTTATCTCCGGGTCGATTTGAAGTAAGTTACATTTTAGTTCTTTCGTCTCTCGGCTCCCATCTGACGCCGAGGCCATTTATATAGTTTTTTGAATTTATCAATGGATCTCTAAGTCCTCAAGTCTTGTAAGTCGCTCCCATTGGTCAGAAATCGTTTTAACGCCTACATGCGAAACCTGGTTTTGACTTTTTCGTTCATGGTCAATACTTTTTCTATTTGGGAAAAACCAGGATTTCACACGTCATTGTGAATTTTTGTAAAAGTGAAAAAGAAGGTTGATTTTAATTAATTTCTCATCCGCTACAATCATATTCACTATGTTGGTTTCGGTAAATATTCAGCATTTGTCAATAAATCTTTCTATGTGTAAATTTTCTCTATACATGAAGTCTGCTTTTCATGCACTTTCAGTTCAGATGTCATTTTACTTGCCCTCTCTGTGTAATAAAGGTAAATGCTATGGTTCATTAAATCGTAGGGTTCAGTTTTCACGTCTATGTTAAGAATAGCATTTTTTATGTCATACACCAACATAATAATATAAGGGGTGTTATTTTTTTCAAAACAGAATCAGGAAAATGTTTTTAGCATAGTTTAGAATATGACCTAGCGCACATCAACAATATTTAAAAAATTAAAACTGCCAATTGGGAAGATCAAATATTCACACCTAGGAGGAAATATAAATCTGTTTTACTAATCATTTCGTTTTTTTTTTGTTGTTGTTGTTTACCGTGAGTCAGTCAAACAGTTAAATGGCATAGTTGATACACGCTTCGGCGATCATGTCTCGAAAGAGACATGAATGACTGGGCAGAAGATTATCCCACAGTACGGTGCCATTACTTTCTGCAGTAGACCAGTAGGCTATATAACCTAATTCTGTTCTGTTATTTAACCCATAACTCGATGGAACAGAGGGTTTTTTGCGCGTAAGTAAATGCAAGGAATTTAACTGGAATTCGAACTCGACTCCCTGATATATTTTTCCGAGTCGTTATTCACTGCACCACAACATAAATCCAGACTTACCGTGAGACCATCTCTAAGTTCTCATTCTTTTTATGACAAATCTATGTTCCGTCAGAATCAATTCCTTCTTTCAAATACCAAAATTCGGTTAGATTAAGTTTTTTTTTATCATTTCTCGAACAGATTTCTCTGTAGTGCGTTTATGTTTTCCAAGCAATCAAAATTTTATATTTTTAGCGACATTATTTTATAAATTTAAAAATTCACAAAGGCATGACTATTCAATATAGCACTTGTATGATTGTCTGGTTGATTCATTTTCAACGGGGTATCATACTTATTTAAAGCAAGAATTTTTTTTGGATTTAAAAAAAAATAAAGCTTTATAAAATGATGATTTATTGATACACGTCATAGAAATTAACAATATCTGAGGGAAAAGATGTAGTTTCATACTTTTCCCGTTAGTATTTACTTTCAAGTATATATCACAAACCTGATGGATTAGATTTGGTTAATCTTTCTACGGTTTATCAAAAGATTTTGCTGGTTACTTAAAGCCAAAATTATTTTAGACAAAATAATGGTGTGCGTTTTATAACAGTGGGTATTTCGAATTCTAGAATTCACTTACGTGCAAATATTCACTTCTCCCTCCAGCTATCGTCTAAATGTCAGGAGAGATTGGGTCGTATAGCATTTGTTGGTAACGAGTCTACCAGTTTATCACAGAAAGTAATAGCAACCTAACACGGGAAAATCTTCTGTCTAGTCGGTCATGTCGCTTTCCAGATAGGATCACCTCGGCGTGTATCATATATGTTATTTAACTTAATGACTAGATTATTTTGTGATACAAATCTTATTAATTAATAGGAAATATGTGGTAGCATTATACATTTCTCAATAATATTTGCTTGAGCGAATCAAACTGGAATTGAAACTTGGTTCTCCCATTAAAAATTCTGATTCTGACACCATTATTTCACCCGCTCATCAAAGGCTAAAGTAATTGTTATTGCCGAGCGGAGACCCTGTTTGTTACTGACCAGGCTCGATATTACTTAACTTCATGGGTCTAATTCTATGCGTTTGACTGATAGGTTTAAATATGGACTACAGAAACAATATTAATGGTAATGACAGCATTATCCATTTTCTTATAAGGATATATTCAGAATCCGTTAACTGTGTAGCCAGTCAGCTAAAATATATATTAAATAGTTTCAAAAAAATTAACTCATATCGCTCTTTCCAGAAATAATATATATATATATATATATATATATATATATTATACATATACTATATATATATAAATACTATACATATGCTATATATATATATATATATATATAAATACTATAAATAGTAAATAATATATATATATATATATATATATATATATATATATATGTATTTGTTTGAACATTATTTTAAATGGGTATTCGTACATGAGTGAATAGTCTTTTTTTTGCATGAATAAACAGTGCATATTTTATACAAAAAAAACAGACTATACACTCAAGTAAGTGTATCTATTAAATTACAATTCAAACAAATAAATTCAAGTAAATAAATTGGTTAATACCAATTTAAAAAATGTCCGAAACATTCCGTTCCCTCACTCCCTTTCTCTCTCTCTCTCTCTCTCTCTCTCTCTCTCTCTCTCTCTCTCTCTCTATCTATCTATCTATATCTATGTATATATATATATATATATGTTTTATCTAAACATACACAGTTAAGAATAACGGACAATTAATGTCTATTAAGTGTAATCATGAGACGTTCTAAACATCGTATTTTAACTTTAATTTCAGCCAAAAAAAATACAAAAATTGTCAAACATTTGGGTATCTTTTCGTGATGCTGGTACTAAGCTTTTATGTTTTAAGTTAACACAAGATAAATCATCTTTGATGGTGGATGCTTTTGTGTTAACGTTCCTGTAAGCACTCTGAAGATGGCTGATGTGAGGCAAACGCATAAAACCAACGTAATAAAGAAATGTCCTAATGTTGCACTATTTTTTGTATTTTCACCTGAAATTAAAGCCAAAATACGATGTTTCGAACTGCGCATGATTAAATTTCATAGACTTTCATTGTCTGTTATATTTAGCAGTATATGTTTAGAAAATTATCTACTGTCTCGATACACGAAATATATACGTATATATAATATATTTAAGTAAATAATATACATTGTATATATAATTTATGTATAAATAAATAATATATATATGTATATATATATTGATATTTATAATTATATACATACACTTTTCACATATATATATATACATCAAATGTATATATATATTGATATTTATAATTATATACATACAATATATATATTGATATTTATAATTATATACATACAATTATTTTAATTGACACGCGTAATTGAGCACATATACATTTTTTGTAAATTAAACAGTACATTTATTTATATGACATTTTCAAACAAAATTTCATAAATATTCAACTCAGTGGAACTATATATTGATTAAATATAATGTTCAAACACAGAAATTAAGTAGGACGGTTTTTAATTCTATTACAAGCAACGACGAAGTGTTAGAAAGAATGGCAACAAAAAGGAAATTGATGCTGAGCATTAGGAAGAGACAACTGAAGTTCCTGGGACATGCAATGAGGAAGGAGAGCCTGGAGAACCTGATACTGACTGGACAGATAGAAGGAAGGAGAGACAGAGGAAGGCAGCGGATAACATATTTGCAGGGTCTGATCAGGTGGATGACGGAATGGGGGTTGCCAGGAGCAACAGGAGCAAACATACTAAGAGCCACAAGGGATAGGGAGACGTGGAGATCCATGATCGCCTACGTCCTGAAGTGACAGGGCACATAGAAGAAGAAGAAGAATCTCCAGAACATTTGATGTATATATATATATATGTGAAAGTGTATGTATATAATTATAAATATCAATATATATATATATATATATATATATATATATATATATATATATATATATATATATAAATATGTAATTTGTTATATATATTATATTGTTTACATATTATATATGCGTGGTACTTATTTAAAAGCGCTCAATATCAGTGATAGAGCAAACATATTCATATAGATAGGTGTGAGTTTGTAACCCTGGGTTTCACGCTTTTGCGATCGTCAGAGAAACTGATTATTTTTTTAAAAAATTGGGTATATTCGTGTATTTTTGTGAAAGTGGGGGAAAAATATACACATATATACATTTGTACACCCATCAACGCGCGCAAGGACACACACACACACATGTACGCGCGTTCGGTCACTGAGACTTGCATAAACATACACATGCGAATCGTGCGTGGTTCGGTATATATATGTATATGTGTGCCATTGCACATATACACATTCATTCGGTTGGCATATTCGAATGGTGTGTAGCGATGTCAACGCGCGAATAGTTGTCGATTTATCGTAAGTACATATGTACTTTTTCACACAGAACTCATCAGAAGTACGAGAAATATGTACGTACGATAAATCCACAACTATTCGCGCGTTGACATCGCTACACGCCATTCGAATATACCAACCGAATGAGTGTGTATGTGTGCCACGGCACACATATACATATATATACCGAACCACGCACGATTCGCATGTGTATGTTTATGCAAGTCTCAGGTGACCGAAAGACGCGCTCCATGTGTAGGGTGTGTGTCCTTGCGCGCGTTGATGGGTGTACAAATGTATATATATGTATGTCTGCGTCTGTCGTGACGACATATTTTTCCCCCACTTCCACAAAAATACACGAATATAACCAATTTTTTAAAAAAAAAATTAATCAGTTTGTCTGACGATCGCAAAAGCGTGAAACCCAGGGTTACATACTCACACCTATCTATCTATATATATATATATATATATATATGTGTGTGTGTGTGTGTGTGTGTGTGTGTGTGTGTGTTTTATTTGAAATTAATTCAATTTACATTGCGACGCGGAAATTACTATGTTCCAAGATTTAAAGCTTTTGTCTTCATAAGACAATGTTCACTAATTTAGTAAAAATGATTTACATTTCCCCCAAAGCTATTTAACATTGCCTGATGACAAGATAAAAGCTTTTAATGTCGAAGCATAGAAATTTCCGTGATGGAATGTAAATTGAATTAATTTTAAATAATAAAACATTTCTAATTATATTACGCTTTACGACCTACGTTGTATTGAGTACGTTTTTAAAATGTTAATGCAGGAGAACTCTGGATTACAAACCTGTTTTGTTCATCTGGAGATATATATGATGAGAGAAATAATATAGAGATTCTGACGTACTGAGGAACTGTAGGATCCAAGTTCGGATGAGGTATTTGTGTGACACTTCCGCTCAATCGGATGGGAAGTCAAATTCATATTCCATATAATATGTTTAGACTCGTCGGCTAATTAAAAATAAATTGATTTCTTTTTCGATTTCATTCACTTTCACACATATACACCTACAAAAGTATAAATCTATGATCAGTCAGTTAAGCGCCGTACGTGATACACACTTTGGGCGATCATGTCTCCGAAGAAACAAGATTGACTGGGCAGAAGATTATCCCGCTGTTGGTTGCCATTGCTTTCTGCGCTATACTGATTTGCCAGCAAAGGTTATAGAACCCAATCTGCCCTGTTATTTAACCCATAACTGGAGTGAAGAGACGGATTAATACCTTTTCCAAGTGTATTTGCGCGTAAGTGAAGCCAAGGAATTCAACTAGATTTCGATCACCTCACCAGTTCCGAGTCGCCCATCTGTGGTATATTGTTTTAACAGCAGAGCAGACTGGGATCTGAACTAAAGTTTTGTAAATAGATTAAGAGTATAATAATTCGAAAAACAAAAAGCAATTCGGCATTGGCCTGTTATCTCCTTTTACCGTGAATCCTACTTCTAGCAGAAACCGCAGTTAGCGACAACGTCGATACTGACCAATAACAGAGGCAAAAGGAAGTCCATGATCGTCTTCGCCCTGAAGAGACACGACACAAGAAGAATAACTATGCTGAAATAGTTTAGCTTTGCCGTCTGCGCTTATCCAGTCAATTATAATCTTTGTAGATAATCCGGATTTCACTCACGCTAATAGTCTGATAGCTTTACCACGTTGTAACAACGGTTCCATTATAGTCATCGAAGTTAAGCAACGTCGAGACGGCTCAGTTTTTAGACAGGTTTTCAGCTGAGATCCTAGATCCCTGTAAGATGGAATTTATGAGTGGTGTAATGGATAATAGCTCGGAAGTGTTAATCAGGGATCCGAGTTCGAATTCTTTTCTTTCACTTACGCACAAATACCCTTATGAAAGGTATTATTACATCTCTTCTCCCTCCAGATATGTTCTATAGCCTTGATTCGAAACCATTGTACCACGGAAAGAAATGGCAAACATCTTTGGGAAGAACTGTTTTCTTTGTCATTTATGTTTTGAGAGAAACATGGTTGGCGAAGCGTGTATCACAAATGACAAATACCTGACTGATATACCGATTATAAATTAGTATTTTCTAAACACTTTAAGTCCAGCGATAGATCTCTAATGCATATATTTAAAAAAAAATGGGTTTATTTATTTATTTATTTATTTATTCTGTTATGCGAAGCTATCCTGGCCAAGGTATCAGTAGCCACTTATTACCTTCCCCTCTATGGTCTGTTCTTCAAATTCAAATTTACCAAGCAGCTTAACTGGATGTTAAATTTGGGAAAAGCAAGAGTTGAAGATAGTGGAACTTTCTTAATTCAAATTTCATGTGTTAAACTGCGCGGTATGTATGAATTGTTTCTTAAATCTGAATTTTTTTGTCCTTTTTTTTCTCAATTTTTGGCGTTCATACTTCATTTGGACTTTAACCAAGTTAAAACTTATTTAACTTTCCAACCTTGGAATTTTTTTTTAAATAGAAATAGATATGTCACAATATCGCCCGGTCCATACTCCTCCCACGTCTACTGAACTGGAGTAGAGTCTTGCCCCTTGTTTCCTGTTTAGGATGTGGTTTCCGGCTTTCTCTTCTCTGTCTTCAGACCTTGGTATTGGTGCTTCCGTGAGTTTCCTGCGATCTGGCTTGTTGGTAGCAAAGGCTCATCACTGTGAGGGTACTGGGTTGGCAGATTCCTGGTTGCTGCTTCCGACTGGTAGTTAGGAGCCCTAACTCTTGCGTAGCGCCAGAGCGGCTGCTCTGATCAACAGATGTATAATATCGGGGTTCTTGTAGTGCCATGTCGCGCATGGATAGGTATCCCTGCAAGCACTTTTGTTGGGCAATCCCGAGGCCACACCTTGTTGCAGCCCTAGCCAGTTTCCCTCCCAGCACAGATCGTGCATAATGACCGCCTGTATCCTCTACACTAGGTCCCTTTCTATAAACAAAATATGAGGAAACAAATCAGAAACGACCCTAAACCAGTTAAATTCAAACCACCTAAACCCATTAACCTTTCTTTCACTAATATCCGGGGCATTCGTACAAAATTTCCTAGTGTAGAAGTGTTCCTGCATGAAAAGTATCCTGACATCCTTGCGCTCTGCAAAACTAACCTCAACTCAGCTGTTCCCTCCTCGCATCTCTCCATCCCTGGTTATCTTCCCCTCTTAAGGAAGGAGTCCACTGTCCACATGCATGGGCTGGGTGTTTATGTCAGCGAACACCTCCCGATAGCTAGGGTGACTTCACTCGAATCTACTGACCACCAATACATATGTCTCCCCCTGTCTCTCCTCTTGCCTATTCTTTCTTTACCGTTCTCCCTCCTCTCCTGACTGCTCCCTACTAGATAGCATTGCTGACGACATAGATAGGCTATTTCCTATCGCCCATTCGTCCACATATTTGTATTTGGAGACCTCAATGCCCATCACTCTGAGTGGTTTGAAAACGCCATTACTGATCCTGCGGGCATTCACGCCATGAACTTCGCTATTTCCCAATCCCTTACGCAAGTGGTGGACTTCCCCACTCGCTTCCCAAGCACTCCCTCGGGTCATTCCTCACTACCAGATATATGTTTCACCTCTGCGCCTGACGCATGTCAAGTCGCGCAGATTTGCCCTCTCGGCAACTCCGAACACGCCGTAGTCTCCCTCACTATTTCTTTCCAATCTCACTCCCCACCCAGGAGCCCCCTACCTATAGGACCTCTTACCTCTACCAAAAGCTGACTGGGATGCCTTTCGCGATTTCCACTGCGACGTCTCTTGGGGAAAAGTGTTCGACCTATCAGTTGATGACTGTGCCTCTGAGGTCTCTTCATGGGTGAAAGCTGGCATTGATGCCTTCATACATACCAGGATGTATTGCTTAAAACCTCATTCCTCTCCGTGGTTCTCTCCGGCCTGCTCAGCCGCCATTGCCCACAGGAACCATTGCTTCCGTCTATTACGGAGACAGCCGTCTGATCACAATAGGCGCCTGTTCATATCTGCGCGCAATGAGTGCTAGAGAACCTTAAATGACGTCAAACGGTTGAATGCGACGGCGTATTGTTTACCGCAAGTTCGGCTCCAAGGACTATTGGAGGATTTGCAAACGAGTGCTCAACAATAGGAAATTCTCAATACCTCCTTTAATCCCTGAATTTGAGGTTCTCACGTCATCTGCGGACAAAGCTGAGTGTTTTGTCTGCAGATTCTCATCCACCTCCACATTTGACTCGTCCGAAGTACACCCACCCGACTTCCCTATTAGAACTGAGGCCAAACTGCACGACGTATATATTACCCCGACAGTAGTATCCCGAGTAATTCCAAAATTCAACCCCCATAAGGCGTGTGGAGACGATGGAATCCCGGTGATAGTCCTTAAGAGGTGTGCTCCTGAACTTTCCCCTGTCCTCTCTAAACTATTTAACTACTGCCTTTCTGCTTCCTGGTTTCCTGCATGCTGGAAAATCTATTCAGTCGTTCCTGTATTTAAGAATTGTGGTGAACGCTCGGACCCATCCAACTATCGCCCTATCTGTCTTCTACCGATATTCGGGAACGTATTCGAGGCCATAATCAATGCTGAAATAGTTCATCATCTCACTGCCCACAAACTCTTCTCTGAAAGGCAATATAGCTTCCGCTTTGCCAGGTTCACGGCCGTCCTGCTAACAACCGCAACGGAGTACATGCTACAGGCCCTTGATGAGTCTGACGAGGCTCGCGCGGTTGCTCTAGACATCTCCAAGGCTTTCGACAGGGTTTGGCACTCTGGCCTCTTAAGCAAACTACGGGGTTACGGTATTAACGGTTGACTGCTTGACCTCATCCAATCTTTTCTAAATGACCTCAAAATGAAGGTCGTTTTGAATGGGCATGCCTCTTCGTCCTACAGCCCGAATGCTGGTGTCCCACAGGGCTCAATCCTGGGCCCGACGCTCTTCCTTATTTTCATCAACGACCTCCCAGATGAGATCAAGTCCTAAGTAGGAATCTACGCAGATGACACTACAATATACTCCCGCACCAGTAAGAAACCTGTCGTGGGGGACAGACATAATCTCGCTGCTGACCTTGAACGGGATCTACACTCTGTGGCGAACTGGGGTAAGAAGTGGCTTGTCAACTTCAATTCATCTAAGACCAAGCTGTTGTCTGTCAACCATTACAGGCAACCTCTGCTGCCTCCCATAAGCATAGACCAAGCGATTCTCCTGGAGAGCAAAACACTATGCCTCCTCTGACTTCCCTGTCCTCAGACTTCAAATGGAACCACTATATTGAATCCATAGCAAAATTTACTGCTAAGAAGTTTGGGTTCATTATATCGATCCAGGATGTTTCTTCCCCCTGAATCCATCCTGCATATATACAAGTCAACCATCCGTCCGTGCATGGAGTACTGATGTCATTTATGGTCAGGCGCCCCTGCCGTTCTCCTCAGTGTTCTTGACAGGCTTCCAAAGGAGAGTCTGTAATGTGATAGGTACTGATCTGGCGACTCGTCTGCAGCCACTTTCCCATCGTCGAAATGTGGCCTCCTCTCTTCTATAAATACTTTCATGGCTTCTGCTCGGATGAGCTTAAGTCACTGATGCCTCCTCAACAGGTGTTTACCCGTTCAACCAGACTGGCAACTGGGTCCCACCCATTCACAGTCAGGTTAGCCAAATGCAGACGACAATTCAACTCCTGCAGCTTCATCTCTCGCATTTCCCGTATTCTTGCTTTCCTGACGACTACAACCTCCAGAAATTTAAATGCAATGTCAATACTCATCTACTAACCACTGGACTCTAGGTCTCTCCACACCCACGTATAACTTTCCCTGTCTCTCCACATATGTATCTGTCATCGCACCTGCTTTCTCAGCTTTCTGTTGTTCCTTTCTAACTAGTTTTTACTCTTCACTCTTTTCTAATTAATCATTTTACAGTTATGTAGCCCCCTGCACATCAGTGGCATTTCCGCCTTGCTCGGGATGAAATGATTAAAAAAAAATATCGAGAATTGATAACTGATCAATTATTGTTGCACATTCGTGTTTAACACTTAAAATGTAATCTATATGCTTTACGTTTCGATCACTTTGAAACTCTTGTTCTTGTACGATCGTTAAGCAACGTCGATACTGACCAATATCTATAAGGGTAACTGCTTAAAGATATCATGTGCTGTTAAATTGGATATGTGGGCGGTGTAATGGTTAACGGATCAAAATTGTTAATTACTTAGCCGTATTCTAATTCCCATTTGATTCTTAATCTTTACTAACATAAAACCAACCATACATGAATAAAATTTATCATCTCCCACTAAATGACCTATAATGGGTTAATAAACCCTAAAAATGGAACAAACAAATCAAAATGATGCTAATAATTTATCCTTTGGAAAATGTAATGGTTATGTTATTATTACCTGCTTCTTTATCTAATCTAATCTAAACTTATTTATAAATGGAACTTTGTCTTTTTGTGTGTGTGTGTGTGTGTGTGTGTGTGTGTGTGTGTGTGTGTGTGTGTGTGTGTGTGTGTGTGTCACTTACTTATAGACTCCAAAACGGCAAAACCGATTTTCTTGATAATTTACACAGTTGTACTATAAGCGTCTGCGAGTGTTCTTAGCTAGGCTTTGTGCTGAGGTACATCCGAAAAATATCGAAAATCGATAATCGAAAAAATCGGGTTATAGAAGGGTGGTCCGATTTTAATCAAATTTGATACACTAATAGTCAAATACATAAGAAACGATATTCAGAAGTTTCAAGGTAGCAGTTCTTACAATAGTGCAGAAAATCAATAATATATATATATATATATATATATATATATATATATATATATATATATATAAAAGACAAGATGTTTGTGTGTCTGTGTCTATTTACCTAAGTGTAGGTCTGTATGTTTTTCAGGCTTTTATTTTAGTTTCTGCTTCGGTTTTGGCTCTAAGTAGGAATAATTGTAGTTCTTAGTCTCAGCCATAATACCATTTGCTCAGAGAACTCATTTAACCTTTAAATTTCAGTTTATGACGAAAAAAAATCTATTTGATATCAATAACAGGAAATCAAAATTTGACTTATATCCATTCATTTTTCTTTCAGTCTACGGTTTTGCTTTAACTGGAAACAACTATTGCTTTTTAGTCTTTTGTGCCAACGCCCAAATAGTCTGAGCTCCAGGACCATGGATTAGTTTTAAAGCTTTCATTACACCCGAGCAACGCCATACTATACTGCTAGTAAGGAATAAACAAAATTTCTTGACCGATTAGTCAAATTTGCTGTCGCGGTAGTTTCTTTGTTAAAACATCAAAAATCCTGCCAGGACACATCATTAGCGGCCACAATCTTAAGAATATAAAATTTGCAGAAGACACGGATAGGGAACAATAAAACACCTTGCAGAAAAAAAGCGAAAAGAAAGAACAAAATTTAATTTACAAGAAAACTAAATGCCTGGTCATCAGCAAAAATGAGATTCCAAAATAGCAAGTACAGATCAGGGACACTAAAATCAAGCAGGTACAAAAATTTAAATACTTGTGAAATATTCTGACAGAATAAGGATATCACGTTACTGAGAATCAAAGGGGTATTAAGATGAGATTAGATGCATTCTAAAAATAAGCAGAATACTGAGAGACAAGAACAAATCTGTCGGAAACAAAGACAATATTTCTAGACAGTTATATGGTGTCTGTCCCCAATGCATGTCAGCAAATCATCTCGAAGATGAAAAAAAAAACAGAAATATGCTCCTACAGGAATATGCTCTTACAGAAGGTTGATGAGTGTAGCATGCACCAAATATGCAAGGTACGACGAGATTTTGGAGATAAAAGAAACAGAAAAGATATATTTAGCATCAAGAAGTGGGTTGACAGTAATTTGAGTATGGCCAAATAAAAGTTCAGGCCAATGTCATATTATCACTTAGGACAAAATATACAGAAACCAGTAATAACTATTTCTGTAAATCTGCCACGCTCAACACGCTTTTCCAGAATTTCCCGTGATATTTCTGTCTCGATAAATCTAACCCATTCATCCTACCTATTTCAGATTTGGTGGGGTTTATTATCCTTGTGGGTAACTTGCTGTAAAAATCAGGTTTGTGGTTTTACAGCCAATCTGGTTTGGTTTTTTACAAATGTTTTACAGCAAATCAGGTTTGATGTTTTGGTTTTACAGCAAATCACGTTTGATTTTTGCAGCAAATTACCCACAAGGATAATAAGCCCCACGAAATCTGAAATAGGTAGGATAAGTAAAACAATATTGGAAAGAGTCAACAAACAGATAAAAAAACAAAATTAAACTAACGCAGTGGAAAAGTACGGTAGACGTAAACGAGTGTTTTGAAAAAATTGGTGGAAATAATAAAGCCACTTTTTTGGAGTTCGACATTGTGGACTTCGTCACATCAATTTCGGAGAACCTATTCAGCCTCGCCCTAGAGTTTGCTGGGTTCTACTCGGACATCACAGAGGATGAGATCAGAATTATCCGGAGCTGCAGGAAATCAGTTATAATCCACAACAACGAACAGTGGACTAAGAACTCAAAGGAGAACTTTGATTTATCAATGCGTGCACTTGATTCTGCAGGAGCTTAGGATCTAACCGGATTATTCTTACTGTACAACTTAACTGCACATAAGGAAATAGAAACGGGCAGGATAGGACTGTATAGCGACGACGGAGTGATGATAATTGATAAATCTACTGGAGGTTAGGTTGATAAAACCAGAAAATTAAACCATAGAATCTTTAAATCCTTTGGCCTTAACGTAGTAATTAACCACAATATCAAGCATAACATTAGACCTTGTATCGAACACTTTCCAACCTTACATGAAAAACAACGCTAACCCAATATATATAAACCCCAACTCTAATCAACCACCATCCATTATTAAGCACATCTCATCATCAGTTGAACGTCGCATTAACACACATTCATCCAACAAAGAGATATTTGATAAGCACAAGGTAATTTATAATAGAATCCTTAATGAAAGCGGGTATAAATCATCAAAAATCAGTTTTGTGGAAAACTTCGAAAGTCCAAAAAGCAGAAATAGAAGCAGGAAAATAATATGGTATAACCCTCCATACAACCAATCAGTTAATTTCAAGCTGGGCCATAAATTTCTTAAATTAATAGAGAATCACTTTCCAAAAATAACCCTCTAAGCAAAATAGTTAATAAAAATACCATAAAATTAAGCTATAGCTGTTCTAATAATCTAGAAAAAATAATTAAAATGCATAACACAAAAATATTAAAAATATACAGCAAAAATAAATCCAACACTAATAAAAGTCGGTCCCATGACAACAAGCGCTGTAACTGTAGAAACCCGAACCAATGCCCCATGGCCAATAAATGTCTGACGAAATCTCTGATATATATGTGTTCGATTTCATCCTTAGAAAATCCTAATGATGAAAAAATATATATTGGGAATACCATGAACGTATTTAAAAAGCTATTTTGCAATCACCTCTCATCCTTCAATAACAAAGAAAAACAAAACATGACATCTCTCTCCAAACACTTTTGGAAATTAAGAAACGAAAATGAAACACCTAAGGTCAAATGGAAAATTCACAGAAAAGCAAGAACAGCAAAATCTATAAAAGAACCATGCTTTCTTTGTCTTCAAGAAAAATAGAGATCCTTAAATGTATAAATAGTAACAAGCTATTAAATCAGAGACACGAAACCACCGTAAACTGCAAGCACATTAAGGACTTAACCCTACAATGATGCTAAGAAATACAAAGAGTTCAATTGATATCCTCATTATAAAAGATAAAAAATACCATAGAAAAAAATCGATGCAATAAATCCTTAAAGGAAGGCCTATCACTAAAGCCTACACCTTACTTAACACAATAACCGTACTTAAATACAAAAATATTCAGTACTAGAAAAATCAAAATTAAATGAATGGCCCCCAAACTTGAAAAAGAATCAAAATTCATATATTCAAAATCAAGATTAAATATACTACATCAGAATAATTATATCATACACAAAAATAAACTGTAAGCACACGTAAGGTCTAACCCTCCAATCACCCCCAAAAATACTGGGAATTTGAATAAATATTTTTATTATTATAAAAGATAAAAAATGCTATAGAAAAATCGATGTAATAAATCCTTAAAATAAGATCTGATGCCTGCAAAAATATCTAAATAAAAAATATAAAAAAATTAAAAGAAATAAATAAGATTCCAAACGATAATTTATAGAAAAAAAAGAAAAATAGAAGAAGAATTAAAAGAAAAAAATCGACCCTCTAAACTTAAAATTAAGATTAAACACACAACTTTACACAAAAAACTGATAAAATGCTAATTTGCATTTATTTCCCAAAAAATACAAATTTAGATTTCTTGAAATAACTTTGCCTAAATACAATTATACTCCAAACTTGAATATATAAAAAAAGAAGAGAGAAATAAGGAAGAGAAGAAAGAAAGCATAAAGAAAAAGAAGGAAGAAAGAGAAGAAGAGGTGTATATGTATGTATATATATATATATATATGTGTGTGTGTGTGTGTGTGTGTGTGTGTGTGTGTGTGTGTGTGTGTGTGTGTTTAAAAAGAACCCTAAATATAAAAAAATATTCCATACCGAAAAAATCTAAATTAGAAAGAAAAAACACCACACACCTATCATTTCTATGAAAACCTAGACACAGGATTAAAGTAAATACATGAATTAGGTCCACTAACAGCAGACATCAAACAATTAAACGATCGCCAACCATAAAAATGACCACTCAACAGCCCTCTTAGAAATCCTAACCAAAAGATATACCCAACTGATAAAAAGATAAAACATACATTCCAACAGATAATACCATTGATCAACAATTTCACACCTACACACCAAATTCCTCAAAAGTCTAACGATCAAAACGAGACATTCACTTAATTAACAATAACCAAAACCAACCCCCACGACAACAACGAACCAAATATAAACAGAGAATGATTCCAAACCTTTATTTCTCCCGAAGAATTGTTTAAATCTAAACACTGAAACAACCATATGATTGTAGGGAAGAGGACATATATAGAAGAAATTATGTACATGTTCTAAATCATAATTTATAATATATATATATAATGATTGTTTAATTGCTTATTTTCTGGTCATAATTAGGTTAGTCCAGTGCATATTTGTATTAAAGTGTTCAATGCAATTATATTGTAGAACTTTTTAATAATTTCTATTTGTAAATGAGTTATTCCGTGACCTAGGTTTCTACCATTGAGACACCACTCATGCTAGAAAACTAGGTTGCGTAATAATTCGTTTATAAATGGAATATATATATATATATATATATATATATATATATATATATATATATACACCACTAACATATCTGATCTTCACAATACGCGCTTTAAAAATTAATTCATTGGAATTTGATCTAAAATCTGGTTTCTTAGAAAGAATGCATATAGTGTCCATGCGAATTTATTGCAAAAATCTTGTCAGCATTAAATAATCCATTGAGGTTGATATGCCATAAAAGAAAATGAGACGAAATTTCGTTCTTTCATTTTATAGGACTTTTCAAAAATACAAAACGAGAAGACATTTTGGTCTTTCTAAAGAAAAAAATACAAAACAATTTCAACTAAATATAACCAAACATTCTCACTATAATTGAACATTTTAAAGAAAATACCCTAACACTTATTTTCACATTAATTAAGACTCAGATTTCGCTATGCCGTTATAAACAAACTCAAACTCGAAACATTTCACATAATCTCAAGGGTCCTGGGTATGACAGTACACTGCATCCGGCAACAAGGCCTCTGTTTGGGAGGTTGTGAGGAGCATGGAACGACTACTTAATTGCTGTTGTTTCCAGGTTCAACCTGACCAGGAATTGTAGCACCTGTTAGGGCCCCAATTATGGGCAAAATGTTAGGCCACCCCCCACAAACTGGGGTAAAAACACTATGAAGTTTAAAAATAGACTTTTATAGAAATATGTACATAAAAATAGATTTTAAAGAAAAATATACATTTCTGAAAGAAAAATTTTAACAAAATACACTCCTGAAGAAAAAGCTTTATTACATTTTTTAATATAAAACTAGAAGACATTTTCAGTTTTCTAAAATGAATTAAAATCTGACTAAATCAACCTTCTCATTATAACGACACTTTAAAAAAAATCATTTTAAACCCTACCTTTTTGGTATTTAATTATCCACAGAGGATGATATGCCATTAAACAAAAAACGAATTCAAACATAATCTCAAACTGAATCCTGATATGCAATCTCCGTCATTACTAGAAACAATAATAAGACCGAAACCGATGTTGATCAAAAATTATTTAAGAGAATGATTGTGCAAAATGTAAACGAAATTACCACTGGCAGCTCGCTCAAAGAATGCCAAATGTTTCCTTATAATGAAAGAACTAATAGCACAGTTCACATTGTTTTACAACTTATGAGACATATTTTAATTTTTGTAAACTTCATACGTTTAATTCTATAAATAATTAGAAATCTAATATAGTACATTAGTCGGCAAGGGAGTATTCTGAATACTGAAGTGGGTGAGTAATTTTAATCATGTTCAATTAAACAACGAACGTAATATGACGAAAATATATTGTTCCTTCAGAAAACATGAAGCCTTTATACTGGCTCTCTTTAAATACATCTATTAAAATGTCAATATATTATTTAACTTTAAAAGTTAATATCTTTTACTAAAACAAGAAAATCTTGAATTACTCCGGCTTAACTAATCAGTACTAACATTTAAAAAATCCATATAATTGATTAGCTTAATTTTCAAGTAAAAATACTGTATGCAACAAAACGAAGTATTTCGCTTGCTTGTGAAAGTAAAATTCTTTAAAAAAAAAGACAATATCAGTTGATAAACTGCATCTAATTAATAGCAACATCATGTATGGAGTTGTAAATATTAATTGAAATCTAAATTTTTATTCATAAATTAATGTCATCATATATGTGGGCAGTTAGGGTGATCTTCGTTCTCTGCAGATGTAAGCAAAGAGCAACGATTTACATGAAGTCTCCTGGAGTTTTAAATATCAAATTAATTATCACGTTGTGAATTTCAACATGGAAATTTAGCCATGAGAATTTTTATGGGATGAAGATGAAAAGAAATGATTAAAATGTTCGAACAATGGCAGAGATTGCAAGCATTATCTGGCGATATCAACCAACTGTGAATAAATTCATTGAATATTTTAACCGACTAAATTCAAATTCTCCAAGAACACGTTGAGGGAATTATCTCACTAATCTCTGCCACTTATCAACATGAAAATTCTAAAATATCCATATGAATCTTGTTTTATTATTCCCGACAGTTTGTTCGTGATAGATATAAAAAAACACAAAATGTTAGGCTGTAAGTCACGTAATCATAACTGTATCTTTTATCACAATACCACATTTAAACTCATATATCAATTTTACGAAATAGGCTACTATTATACGAAAACCAACATTCAAATATGATTTTTGAAACAACTTTTGTGTTAAAATTGATGACTTAAGTAGAGAGGCACTTTCTTTTTTTCTTGTATGTGCCGTGTTCTTTCTTGTATGTGCCTTTCAGGACGTAGGTATAATGGCCTCCGCATCTCCCTTTTCCTTGTAGCTCTTAACACAATTTTCTCTTGATATTCCCTCCAAATTTTGCTCTGCTATCCATTTGTCTAAGCCCATCAAATGTCATGCATTGCTTTCCCTTTCTCTTTTTTTTCATCTCACTCTGAGTATCAAATTCTATAAGCCCTTCTTCCTTTTTACATGTCACAGAAACGTCAGCTGTCTTTTCCTGATGATATATATATGTTTTCTTTCCTCTCCATCTCCTTCCAAACCTCAAAGTTGTTAATATGTTCAGTACATGGGATGACCAGCATCCTTATGCATAACCATATTTCTGTTGCTTTAAGTCTTTCCTTCCTCTCTGATGAAAGTGTCTAGTGTACACTGCCATACTGAAGAACAGACATGACATAACAATCCCGTACTCTGTTTACAATGAATCTTTCCACAGTAATCTACTTAGCTTTTAGAATGAATCTTTGGTCATGTCAATAAGCCTACGAACGCATTTTCCACCCTTTGTTAGAACACGTCTCAGGTACTTAAATTTCTGTACCTGATTGATTTCCGTATCTCAAAAATATAATTGGCATTTTGGCTTCTCCTTTATACTGATGATTATAGATTTTCTGTATTTTCTTAGTTTAGAGCATTCTTTTCTATTTTTTTATTTATTTTCTGTAGGCTGTTTTCTCAGTTTCCTTTCAGTGTCTGCTATCAGCACTGAATCATTTGGGTATCTGATACTGTTCAGATTAGGCTCACTAATGACGAATATAATTTTGACTATTCATACAGAGAATGAAAGCGCATATTCCTCAGATTAATATTTCGTTAACAGCAGACAGAAAAAGCTTAATTTTTTAAAGAAATCTTCGTAAATATTTAAAACATATTACCTTTTCCATCTTTTCATAACAGCAGCAACTAATCTTCAATGAAAAAGAATATATATATATCCAGAAGGAATCAAAGAGAGAGAGAGAAAAGAGAGAGAGGCACACATAGAGAACAACAGGGAGGGTTGGAAATGGTAGTATATGCAAAATTCTACACTAAAAACTCAACATTAAATTTAAAATTAAACATTAATATATCTCAGTATTTGTCTATATTTATGAAATGATTTAGTATTTACAGAATTTACATTATTCGGACTATTGTCCTCATTTTTGTTGCCATTTATACGACGTTTAATAATCGATCATTCTAATTGTCTATATTTCTGAGATGCGGTAGTATTTACAGTATTTACATTATTCTGATTATTTTCCTAATCTTTGTTGACATTTGTACGACTTTTCTGCCGTTGTATGCTCTGGCCTTCTTCAGATTTTAGGAATTTCGAACTGAACCATTTATTACAATCACTGGGGCATATGAAATCCATTCCTTGCGAAAAGCCTCGATTGGATGTTTTGTGCCTCTAAGCATATTAAAGATTTTCTCTCGTATTTTTATGTTAATGGTTTCTGTAGCATATTTAACAGGGTTCTTATTGCATTTTTTACATCAATTATTTTCTCTACGACTCCGTATTATTGGTTCCCATATTGTGTTCATCTCTATGCTTTGTCGACTTAGAAAATGTCTGAAGCCTAACATATGTGCTGATTTCTAAAATTTACTTATTTCCTAGTGGAGTCAGTCAGTTAAGTGCCATACGTGATACACGCTTGGGCGATAATGTCTCGAAAGAGACATAACTGACTGGGCAGAAGATTATCCCGCAGTAGGTTGCCATTGCTTTCTGCGGTAGACTGGTTGCCGACCAAGGCTATAGAACCTAATATGTCCTGCTATTTAACCCATAACTGGAAGGAAGGGACGGATTAATACCTTTCCCAAGGGTATTTGCGCGTAAGTGGATACAATACATTCAACTGGAATTCGAACTCGGCTCCCCGGTTTCTCGTTCCGAGCCGATATCCACTGTACCACAACGCACATCCTCTAGTGGAGTACTTTATCTTTGAAATAATAGATAAAGTACTCTAGTGGAGTACTTTATCTATTATTTCAACTCCATTCCATAGGGGGCGGTGATCCTCTTACTCCCCCCATATAGGGTCAGCTACGTCTGATGACGTCCAGTGGAGGATCACATTCTCAAGAATTTTTCCTAATCACATGTCCCAAGAATTTTATCAAGTGTCTTTCTAATGCTCAGTTAAATCTTCTTTTCGTCTTCATCAATTTCTAAAACCTCATCATTTCTCTCATGCTCGATCCATGATGTCGGATCCTCCTTTCGTAAACCCACATTTCAATTGCTTCAAATTTCTCCTCCATTTTGTCGAGCATTCACTGCCATATTGAAGAACTGACATCACGTAGCAATCCAGTAAAGATTTCATATAACAAACAAAACCATTCGATGTGTGACTCAATGTCTAACAAATTTTCGCCCTAATTTGTTTTCATTTTTCTCTCGTTATTTACACTATTTTAACATTTCTATTCACAATATTTGTCTACACTCAGCACACATTCTGTAAGAATGTATATTTGAACTGAAACAAGTTACGTAAAACAGGTTAATAATACAAAATTGTATGTATATCCCATCAATTAGAATTAGTATTTATTAGTATAAAAATCCGACAGATTTAACTGCGGATTTTGTCGGTGATTCATTCATTACGATCTAAAATCCAGATGAAAATGAAAACCATTATAAATATTCCAAACTAATTAATAATCTTGATATTATTTGTCAAACTCTATGGATAAATACTTCAAACGGGGAAGGGGTACATGAAATATTTTTTTACAAATCGAAAGATGAAAGTCCTCAATACAGTAGAGAAATTTTTACACATCGAAAAATAAAAGTCCTCAATACAGTAGAGAAATACAGAAAAGTATTCACTGATGAAATTAGAAAAAGAAAAAACCAGCAGTGCCAAAAAGAATTAAAACAGAGATTTTAAGAGTCTTATATAATTTTGCCATTCTCAAATCATCAGACGCAATAAAATATACGACAGTGGTGAGATACCAGAAGATCTTAGTAGATCCATTTTCATAGCACCACCTAAAAAGGCAGATAAAATAAAATAGAAATAGAAATTCATGACAATCAGCGCAATGAAATGCAAAACCAAAATTCTTCAAAATGTTATGGACGTAACGCGATGGAGAATTATATAGGAAAATAGCAAAAGCTGTATGGTTTCGTTAAAGACACTGAAAAAAGAATTATATATCTATGCTCAGAATTATATAAATAAGAGTGATATCAATGCTGAAGAATATATACTCTTGCATATATATATATATATATATATATACTGTAATGATTGTTCTAATGTCTTTTGCATATTACAACACAATTAATGTTCGTACTGGAAGGTAAACCTGATTTACTCAATAATAATTTTAGAAAAGCACGGAACTTACACTAGTAGAAATATTCTTGTATACTTGTAGAAAAAAAATAGTAGATATACAAAATTGAAAGGGCTGTAAACAAAGATGTCTTCTCACCGGACCTATAAAAACACTTTTTCTTTTAGCGCCAGTGAGCGAACGACCCCATGTGACCATAACAAAGAAATTAAGAACTATCCCACATCAAAGCTGGTAATGCATGGTCTTATTTAATTTGTTTCTGCTTAATCTAATTTTGACCATCGTATTTTCTTAGCAGAAAAAAGTAGATTTCGCTTTACAATATGTATAATTGCATCAACGTAAATACTAGATTTTTTATACATAAGTTATGATCATTCAATGTTGTTATTTTCTTAAATATTCAGGAAGCCTTGACGTCAAGTGCTTAAAACAAAACCAAAGACAAAACAACTACATTAATAATAATAACAATAATAATAATAATAATCTGTCAAAATATAAAGACCTGGAAATTGAAATAGAAAAAATATGGAAATTGAAAACAAGAATCGTGCTAGTGATAGTAGGTGCATTTGGAATGATAAAACATGGAACAAAGCCACATATTGAAAGAATCCCTGAAACCCCCTGATTAAGAGATTTACAAAAAATATTCTTGTTAAGTACAGCCCACACACTAAGGGGAACTTTGTCTATGTAACGTTAGAGATGTTAAGGGAGATAGAAAAAACATGAAATGGAGTCAGAACAACACACCACGACCTGCGTTAAATCGTCTCGCAGACTTGCTTGGTAGTGCGACCATACCAGAAATCGAATTATGATGCAAAACGAAATAATAATAATAATACTAATAATAATAATAATAATAACATTTCTTGATTAAGTAGCTGCCCATGTGCATGTAACCCTATGTCAGAAGTATAAATTTGAAGTCGAACAAATGCTGTGCTTTAACATATGAAAGAATGTAATCGAAAACATCTATATCAACATCCTATGGTATTTCAACATCTAAGACATGATCGTCATGAAAAAAAAGAGAAAATGCCTCTTTCTCTTGCAAATACACTTCAGGTGTACTAACTGAAGATATCAGTCACAGACGACAAGATCCATATTTGTTCAAGTCAACTCTATATTTACCAGCAAAATACATGTTTATACTGCCAATACCCCTTAAATTAACCCCTTATTTTAAAAATATGTCTAATAAAACATATATTTTTCACAATTCCTTTATTTAGAACTTCATATATTCATAAAATTGCTCAAGTTTTAAACATAATTTAGTGTTATAGTTTACTTTTAAATAATATTGGAATGATTTTCAGTACGTGTCTGTGTTGATATGTGTTTTTTATTTGGGCGAATGTTTTTCTTTTTCAGTGTAATGTGAAAGTATTTTTCATTCTGTAAAACTCATAAATTTCAATCTAAAGATACCATTTATCAAACAAAAAAAATGACTTTTGTTTCTAAGTAATTAAATAAAATGTTTTCGGAGAACAGTGTCTCCACATGTATAGGTTGCCAATTTTTAAGGAAATCTCATTTGTAGTTTTTACATTGTTACTGAATACCTATACATACGAACATTTTGGTTCATTTTATTTCATTTTTTACGCAATGAAACTCTACATAGGCTTTTTTGAATTAATTAAATTGGATAATTAAACAGAAAGAAACCATGACTTAAATACAGTCGGAAAGAAATCCACTGCTCTTTTGATCTTTACAGTCAACTCGATTTTCCTAACATGTTCACATTAAGCCCCATCAATCACACACAAATCTATGCATTGTGTATTGCTTCGTGTTGTTGGTGTAGTTTAAATTGGATTATATTGTTTACGGCATATCAATGAGCTATTTATTGAAAGAAGCGATTTTACGATTGATTTATATGGCTAGAGTATATATTAATATAGTTTTCTTCAAAAGTCTATTGCTACCATTTTTAATACAAGTATCTATTATATACTTTCATAGTGTTTTAACACTAATTTGGAGGTTAACGTCTTGCACATAGCTCGGAGTCTAACATGTTCAACCGCGCTGCTCGTTGGAGTTTATCGTCATACCCTGGAGGCGTTCTGCTCTTGATTCCAAAGAAATATCTGCAAATTACTGGTTCTTACCTGGTATTTCGGCATCGATCGGTTTCCCACCACCGAATCATATCTTCTGTGTGCCTTCTTTTCGTAAATGTTCTCATAGTAATTGTTCCAATGATAGTTCCTTTGGAGTAAGTAAACTGTAAGAATTTAAACACAGTACGAGATTTCTGGTAAGGTTAAATTAACTGGCTATGTTTTAAGTTTTATGCTAAAAATTTCTTTTTTCACACTTTTTGCCTGTGAAACTTTATCGATATCATGTACTACAGTCAAAATTGATCTTCAAAAATTTTAATGCAATGTCAATCGTTATCTTTTGTTATCATTTTTAATTCCTGTTTCTTTAGTATTTATCTATATTTCTGATATGAGTTAGTATTTACAGTATATATAAATTATTCGGACTATTGCCTTCATCTTCGTGCCATTTGTACGACGGTTAATAATAGAACATTATATTTGTCTATATTTCGGAGATAAGGTAGTATTTACAGTATATACATTATTCGGACTATTGTTCGAATCTTTGTTGCCATTTGTAAAACGTTTGATAATAGATCATTCTATTTTTCTATATTTCTGAGATTAGGTAGTATTTACAGTATATACATTATTCAGACTATTGTACTCATCTTTATTGCTATTTGTATGACGTTTCGGCCTTTGTACTCTACGGCCTTCTTCAGATGGCGGGAGTCTTGAACCGAACAATTTATTACACTCACTGGGGTATATCATCCTCATTCTTTACGTAAAACCTCGATTGGAAGTCATGGGTTATCTCCCTCTAACCCTGTAAGTTACCTGTCTACCACTGCTGTAGCCTGTTGTTGAATTGTCTTTGGATCAAGTTACAAGAACTAACCAGGGGATATAGACGTTGGTTAGTTCATGTGACTGACCCAAAAATTTGTGAGTTTAATACCAGGCTGCAGCAGTAATGAACAAGTAACTTGCAATGTTAGAGGGCGATAACTCATGACTTCTAATCTAGGCATTGCTACGCAAGTAATAAGAATGGTATACCCCAGGGATAAAGGATTCGGTACAAAAGTCTTAGCACCTGAAGAAGGCCGGAGTTTACAACGTCGTACAAATGGCAACAAAGATAAAGGCAATAGACCGAATAATGTAAATCATTTTCTTTATTGCTTGATGTCCTTAATATATTTTGTATTTTTTTTTTATAAGCGTTTCACCCCGAGCAAGGCATGTCACTGCCACTACTGCGCAGGGGGCTACATAGAGTGGAGAAAGGATGATTAAATATAGGAAATGTCCGAGGGTGGATGATAGGTGGGTAGGGATACCGAGAATGGTTAAATATAGGAAATGTCAGAGGGTGGGTGATAGGCGGGTAAGGATACCGAGAATGAGGGTTGGGTAAATGAGAGTGTTCTGAGAATAATTGGGAGTTAGTGTGATAGGAGGTGTCTATTGACCCTACATTTAAACACCTGGAGATTGTAGCTGTCGGGAAAGCAGACTTGTGGAAGGGAGTTCCACAGGCGGGGAGCGCGAGAAAAGAAGCTGTTGGAGTAGAATTTATGGTTACATCTTAATTGGTTAACTGTAAAAGGGTGGGACCTAGTTGCCAATCTAGTATCTCGTGTAAATTCGTGCTTAGGCGGCACCAGTGATCTAAGCTCATCGGAGCAGAAGCCATGAAAGTACTTTTAGAAGAGGCACAGGGAAGCCACATCACGCCGGTGAGAGAGTGGTTGCAGCCGGTCTGCCAAGTCAGTATCAACCCCGTTACAGATCCTCCTTTGTATTTTGTCAAGAAGCCCAAGGAGAGCAGCAGGGGCACCCGACCAGATATGTCAGCAATATTCAATACACGGAATATTCTTTAATACTCAGTAGACATTTACTTCGGGCGGTTATTTTGTCTCCCTTGAGGAGGGTGATTAAAAATATACTTCAACATTCATTGATTCTGTCCTATGACGAGATCTTTTGTTTCACAAGTAAATAAATGGTAAATGAACAATTGTAGTTTGATAAACTTTCTACTAAGTTTGGGAAAAATATATTATAATTCAAAAATATTGTTCTGCTTAAAATGAGAAATATCATTCGAAAAAAATGTTTCCACTTAAAATATCCCCTTAAAATAACTCACAAATCCCTGCTTCATTTAGAAATACATTTATCTAAATCAAAATGTTTTTCTATTTGGCATTGTAGGGAAAGAAAAAATGTTTGAACTACAAATGAGCGATATCAGAATCAAAGCGATATATATTTTTGATTACGTAATAGCGTAAATACCCTTAGGAAAGGTATTAATTAGTATATTCCTTCCAGTTATGTGTTAAATAACAGAACAGATTGGGTTCTATAGCCTTGGTCGACAACCAGTCTACCGCAGAAAGCAATGGCAACCTACTGAGGGATAATCCTCCTCCCAGGCAGTCATGTCTCTTTCGAAACCTGATCGTCCAAGCGTGTTTCACGTATGGCATTTAACTGACTGAATAGCGTCGTACATTATGCTGATATATGTGACAAGTATTTGAAGGTAAATCGAAGATACAAAATATTTAGAATATATAATGAAAATTATACTGCACGAGAAACAAAATAAAATTTAAAATCTAGAAACTGTCAGTTCATAATATGAACTTGATTATTGAATGTAGCATAAAACCTCAAAGTGTGATATATATATATATATATATATATATATATATAACTATAAATAAAGTGTATATCGGATCAACTAAGAACACTTTTAAGCAGCGCTGGTCCATGCACTTAACTTCATTCAAAAACAACTTATACCGAAGCCAAACAATCCCTTTCTACATACTTTTGGAAGCTAAAGGTTTCAAAACAGAAATCCAAAGTAAAGTGGAAAATCCTAGAAAAGTCTAGAACTTGCAACTCACTTGACGACATCTGCCCTATATGTTTAAGTGAAAAGGTACTAATTCTAAAGTACCCCAACAGTAGTGAACTATTAAACCGTAGAGACGAATTGACAGTATTATGCAAACATCGCAAATATTTCTCGCTAAAATTTAAATAAACAAAAGAGCACCCCACCCACACCCCCCAAAAAAATGCAATAAATACACATAATCAAACTTATTAATAAAGAGAACATAAAAAGTAGAAATAAAAAACAACAAACCCCACACCACACCAACAATAAATCCCGCTACCTGTAAATGGTAGAAAAATAAAAGAAAATATCGACACTGCAAAAAACAATAAAACCGTATATCCCAATACAAAATAACCAGAACTAAACGATAAAGTAACCAGCCCAAAACAAAACACATACCCTCCCCTAAACCAAATAGCAGCACCTTAAAACCATAAAAGAATCGACTAGACCATCCAAAAATCACACACCACCCATATCATTAACAACGACGCTACCACTACTACATCCAGACAAGATAAATAGCGAGACCTGTCCTGAACTAATTCACCCCCCAAACACCTAACCCTAAGACTTAAATAAGGTCAACAGAATCCAAATAAGCTCCCAACCCAACTTTCATCTAAAAAAAGCATATTCACCACAAATAAACGGGTTTTTTTTCACCAGATAATTTTCATTCCAACTTCTTCACCCGAAGAGAGGCAACCAAAGAACAAGTTTAGCTTCGAAACGCGCATTTTTTGTATAGTGATACTATGAATGTATAACCCATTGCAACAACTATTACAGTATAACGCTCTACATTTATATCGAGCACTCTCTATAAAGGTAAATGCATGAACAGCAAGTTAAAAAAAACTACGTGTTCCACAACTTTGTTACAATATATATATGCGCTCTCATACCCTGATTAAACACTTTGGATGAATAGTAGATTTTCAAAAAACAGAAGCTGCTCTAGCATCTATGAATTAGAACACTCTAACTACTGGCGTATGTATATATGTATATCACACACTAAAAATCTGACACTTTCTACCGAGCGTCCATATGTCATTTCGGTCGGGTTTCAATTCTGGGTAAAAGCAATCGGATGTCTAACCGTACTGATGAGCTGTGATACAGCGAAACAGATCTGTCTGTGGATGAATATATATATATAGAATATTTCACAAAAATCAGGCGAAAAAGCCACTAATAAACTTTTAGTTTTTTGATAGCTCTATAAAAGTAGAAGATTCAAGGTGACAAACAATAGTCGATGAAGTTAATTAATTTAAATTTTGAAGACTGTAATTAACATTTAAGAAATAATCCTGTAGATTATAACACATTCTAGGAACTCCGTAAGAAGTACTTAATAATGTTTACGGATAAAAAGGCAGTGGATCAGGACAATTTATTTACAGCGAAAGACAAGGCTTGAAGCAACAGGGATCTTATTCTACTGTAGAATGCTAAGAAAGACATGCAAGTAACAGGTGAGAAACATCGTTTTACCGGAAACAAGACATGTCACTTGAAATATGTTCCAATATCCCTAACACAAAATGATAACATTGTGCTTGAATATTTGACACTCACAGGAAATATTTTAGACAGGAGGAACGGAGGTAAACATAGATTAACCTACGTTATTATGTTGGTTAAATGAATTGCAACAAGTATAATAGAAGGAGCTGGTAGAAAACAGACTTTGCTTAGATTTCCAAGTGTCAAACAGCCATGATCACTCATGTTAAGAATGTATTTTGTCAATGAAAAGAGAAAAAAACGTATACAAATACTCTGAGAGACGGATTTTGATAATTTCATCAGAAGCAAGGCAATAAAGCCTCTGAAAATCATGGGTTACTGAGTGTGAAACAATAAGAATAAAACATTACTAATGAGCAAGAACAATTAAATGAACAGGAATAAAAAAAAAAGACACATACATATATGGCCAATGAGGATGTGCTTAAAATGTAGTAGTCCAATCAAGTTTTCCGCGAAAAAATATCTTGTTATTTTGATTTAATTGATCACTACTACAGTTTTACAGGACCAAATAATATTTACAATTACACAAACACACACACATTTACAGACAGACAGACACACACACACAAACAAACATGCAGACAGGTAGACACACACAATTACACACGCGCGCATGCACCCCGACAAACAAAGCGAGAAACACACACACACATATGGGTAAACACAGACACAGACACAAATTTTGACCGACGAAAGTCACAGGCTTTCTCTCTCAAAACACACACACAAACACAGATACACACATACACACACATATACGTACGTATGTATGTATCTATGAATATCAATAAACACTAGATTTAAAATGTATAATAATATTATACTAAGTGAAAACGAAAAATTCAAATCTAGAAACAGTCAGTTCATAATATGCATTTTATGATTTCCAAGTAGTGCTATGATTGACGTAAGATAATATATATATATATATATATATATATATATATATATATATATATGAATAAAGACCGAAGAAAATATTTGTAACGTTCAAAATATTAAATTAAAACAATGCTCAATATAAAATAGAGCAATGCATTTTTATCATAAATTATACTTCAGAACATGTACAAACTAAAATCTACTTTGTAAATTGTGCCTTCTAGGTTTTAGTTTGTACATGTTCTAAAGTATAATTTATATATATACATACATATATAGTCATCCGCAGACAGATCGGTTTCGCTGTATCACAGCTAATCATTACGGTTTGACTCCGATTGCTTTTTAACCCAGGATTGAAACCCGACCGAGACGGGCTATGGGCGTTCGTTGGAGGTAGGCGGACTTTTTAGCGCAGATAGATAGATAGATAGATAGATAGATAGATAGATAGATCTGTGAATTCATATTATATTTAAGTGGGGAGAGCTATTTCAACATGTCAGTTCCAGACATGCATTCTCAACACCGTTCATACGTATATTAATAATTTCATGCCAGCCAAAGCAGGAATGCTATAAAGGATAATTGATCGGCCAGGGTAGAAATATCCAAAAGGAAGAACATCTACAAAGGTATAGATAATAATAGATTATCTTATTCATTCACATTCCGAAGGAACACTTCATATAGTTCCTATGGAAAATACTACACTGCAAAACTGATTCGGTAATAAAAAAACTTCAATATATCTTTTTTTAATAAGCGATTGATTTGTAAGACAGAACTTATAAACATTGTTATGATTGATTGCTAACTCACTACACGTATGTGAATTAGGAAGACCGTAGATAACGATTGACATTGTATTTACATTCTTGAAGGTCAAAGTTTGCTGAAAATCCTAGTACTAGACGACATTTACACAAATGTGCTATTCTAGAAAAGAAGCTATTAATTTTTTTAGTTCGCTGCACTTTATCTCGATAGATATAAACCTGAGGAAGGCCGAAGTGCACAGAAACCAAAATAAGGACAATATTCCAATATATATTGTTTTGGTTTATATATCATTGTCATTTTCTCCTTATTCCAAATTTAAACTGAATGACCAGATCATTATTTTTCACGAAAGTGTCATAATCACTTCCACACAAATATTTGTTAACTGTTTTAGTTATCAGAGTTTACACGTCTAACCACCAGCTCTGACATTCTTACCACGCACATTATTGAGAATATTACTAATTTTTTTAACTCTATAGCATTATGTGACACCTCGCCCGGCTGGTTCGCTTACTGACCCCTTGACGATCACGAACGGCAAATTACGATGATCACCAGAATCTGAATTATGGTTGATGCTGTCAAAAAGGGCACCAATTATGACAAAACTTCGGGAAGCTAATCGTCATAATCTTGTCAGAGTAGCTGATCTGCAAGTCGTCTTTCACAACGGTGAATTTTCCTGTCCACTCTGTGTATTTTGATCTCAGGAAAGACACGTTTAAAACCCGGTAGCCGTTTATCTATCACCTCAAACCAGACCGGACACACGTGTACACTTGTGTTGATAAAATAACACACACACACACAAAAAAAAATAAATAAATAAGTTCGAAGACGCCTGGGTAAGTTGCGAAAAAGTCTTTATATATAAAAAAATAGCAAAAGAAGTAATAGTGGGTTGTTGATGATAGTAGATTCGTCCCTGTCTCTTTCACTCGACAGCACTAACTTAACTTTCTTTTTCTATACATCTTCAGCTAGGATTCGGTCGGAGGCGCATTATTCGACTTTAACTCTTTTAAGCTGATCAGCGGCAGGCTTTTCTACGTTTCTTTATATCTTCCGCTACGAGCTTTATGGGAGGCGACCAGTTGTGTTGGTCATGGCTTCCGGTTGGGACACTTTTTTTCAGTCGTTACATCTCGACTGCAGTTTGACTCACTGCAAAAAACTGATTTTGCTACTCGGGGTCCCGATATTTATACTTGTCCCAAATACTCTTGGGAGATGTGGAGAAACCCGGGGTATCTTATGCAAATCAAGTATTTAACCAATGAGATTACTTCCAACTACACATCTCGAAGTTGAGGAGTTTGATTCAACCAATGGGGAAACAATATCTTCCCTGACGCAATTTCTCTTCATCTTATCCTTCTTCTTCTTGATTGCATCGTTTTAAGTTTTCAAATTTTCAAATACTTTCCCAGCAATTTGGGAACTAAGAATCTGACCTTACCCTAACCTCATCAATGTTTTTGACAATTTGTTTTGGCTATCGCTATTTTCCACTTTTACCGCCCGAAAAAAAATTCTGATTGACTTTTGAATAAACAATGAAAAATATATTTTTCCTTTCTACTCTCTTCAATTTTCAGCTAGTTTTTCTGTTTTTCAGATTTTACAAGTTTGTGCAACAAATCTTCTGTCATCCGCGACTCATATCGCAATTTACAATAAACTGCATAATGAACAATATCACTAGTAATAATTTCTTTCGCTCCGTCGTATTGAACTCAGAATTACATTTTTTTCATATGCAGAAATAGGTTTACATTTCCTCCCCTACCAATCCTGTCATTTAAGTCTTAAATGATATTACATATCTTAAAACACTATTTAACACGTAACTTTACAAATTCCTCTTTTTTGTATATTATTTCTTTTTCACTTTTTCAGCAGAGAATTTTTACAAAATAAGTCTCTGGAAAAAAGTTCCTTTTTTTTTCACTGTTGTTTCTGCCTATATCTTATTCAAGCACTAACAATCTAAGCATGCAAATTCAACAAAAAGTCTCTTTTGTCAACCTGAATAAGAATTAAAAAGCCTGGGTGTATGTGTCTGTGTCTGTGGACGGAGGTTTTCTTTTTTTTTTCATGACTTGTCTTTCTTAGACACTGTTCTCTTCTGCTTCGTTGGGGTTAGTTTTTCATGAAAGTGGACACTGTATGGTAACTCCCCTTTTCGTTTTTATACAGTGCAACTTGCCAAAATTTCCCTCAATCGATCCCCGTTTAACATTTCCATTTTGCTGCTATTATTACAGTAATGAATATTAAAGAACCTATCACCTAACACTATCAATTATTAGAATATTTCTTTACCATTCATCCAGACCATGTCTCAACATAATATTGTGGAATTTCTTTACTATCGGAATCCGTATTCCTGTAAAACTATCCAAATTCCTGTTACCCCTGTTAATTTCCCACTTAATTATTTTCTCTTATCATTTTTTAAACTTTTAGTTCTCTTTTAGCTTTCAATTCTTTTATCGTTAATTACAAGGGTGCATATACGTATCAAAATGTGTGAAATCTTTGACGATGACCGACGAAAATCAGAATTAAAATTCAGTTATGACCTTTTCACATTCAAATTCATTTTATTTTTCTCTTTAAACAAAATGTGCTGCACGAAATCGAAAATAATATAAAAAATCCCCCGTGAAGATTACATTACATATATAAGAATCATTGATATGTTGAATGACGTCAGTGGATGATATCTGTTGCAGACAAACCGCGGTGAGACGGAATCTGAAAGCAGCTATTGTCGAAAAATAATTGAATTCGTATCCCGCTGTCATTTCATTAGGATTGGCCGGCTCAAATTCGTCAGCTCATCCCGCATATATTAGCAGCTTAACGACTTTGTACAGTTTACACGTCTCGTGAGTTAGCGACCCATCCTAGCAATGTTTGTTTATCAGTTCTGTCTTACAAATCAATCGCTTATTGCACAAAGATATACAGAAGGTGTTTCATTATCGAATCAGTGTTGTTGAGTAATACTTCGTTTTGCTCTATATGTTCCTTCTGCGCGTAGCTGATCAAGGCGTTCCATAATTCTTTATCGCATTTAGATGGTGGTATGTTGTATATTTCTACCCTCGCAGTTCTCTTATGCATTTACACAGGCTCGTGAGGTAGCTATTTCGTAGTTTCCCTCTGTCTCTCTCCCCTACGATTGGCAGGTGGGGTGCTTGCAGATACATCCTTGTGTATTTCCGTTCCCGTAAGATCACTAAGTCATACGTAGATTGTACCAAATTGGGTTAAGACATGCAACTAGTAAGTGCTGTAAGATTGGATGTGCGGAGTGTGGTTTATAATGAGCGTGAAAAGTTAATCAAAGGCCAAGTTTTAATTCCAATTGGGTTCGTTATATTAAGTTCACAGCAAATACATCTTTGTACAAATTAATTGAAACAAAACGAATAATGTTTTTTATTAAAAGATTTTACACAATACTTGGCGTCGTCTATAGACAGTGTTTTTCTATTCAGACCGCATTTTCTTCTAAGTTTTCGATTGAGATAGATAGATAGATAGATAGATAGATAGATAGATAGATAGATATGAACAGAAATACACCTTAGTGTAAATTAACTGAATAAAAAAAATACGAATAATATCTTCCTCGTTGTGTGCGTTGTGGCGCATTGGATATCGACTTGGAACGAGAAATCGGAGAGCCGAGTTCGAATTTCAGTTGAATTCCTTGCATTCACTTACGCGCAAATACCCTTGGGAAAGGTATTAATCCGTCGATTCCCTCCAGTTAGGGGTTAAATAACAGGACAGATTGGGTTCTATACCATTGGGTGGCAACCAGTCTACTGCAGAAAACAATGGCAACCTACTGTGGGATAATCTTCTGCCCAGTCAGTCATGTCTGTTTCGAGACATGGTCGCCCAGGCGTGTATCACGTATGGCACTTAACTGACTGAATATAATAGTTGGAAACATGAATAAGGCGTCTACTGGGCATAAAGTGGGAGATCAGTTATATATTGTTATGACCTAGCAAACTGATCCCCCACTTATTACTACTTAATTATATAATATATCTCTTCCTCCTCTAGGTATGAGTCAAATAACAGGACAGACTTAGCTGGCAACCAGTCTACCGCAGAAAGCAATGGCAACCTACTGCGGGATAATCTTCTGCCTAGTCAGTCATGTCTCTTTCGAGACATGATCGCCCAACCGTGTATCACGTATGGCACTTAACTGACTGACTGATCTTCGTCGGGTTTTTTACATTTTTCTTCATGAAAGTATACGTTCCCTCTTGAAGTTCTTTTTCTCCTCCGACCACATTTTTTTATGATTTGGACTAATAGATCCAGTTCGCATTTTCGGCTTGAGGAAACGACTTACAGTTGAAAGGCTGGCACAAACAATATCCACGATTTCTCTTTAAAATTTGCTAGAGTGTGCGTCCAACGTTAGAATTTCGTACGCTTTCTTGGAGTAACGTCCATGGCATAGAATGACTGTAGGACACCTAAATGACAGTCGAGACAATAGTGTCTGGGCGTGATAAAAATTTGATGAAATCAAGGATGGTGCTACATTTTTAATGCCGAACAAATTTCAACATGTTTTTATTTTAAATAATCATTTCACTCCAAACAAGGCAGTACTGTCCTGGTGCGTAGGGGGATGCATAATAGGAGAGTGAAGAGAATGGGGAACAGATCACAATAGGTGTGGATATTTTTTTTTTCGCCGTTAGATATTTGAGTTTGTACATTTACGAAACACTTGTATATCGTTATATGGGGCCTCACATTAGTGAGTGGGGGCTGGTGTGCAAGTGAAACCGTTGAGAAGAAGACCCCAAAACGGTGCACATTATCTCCTGATGACACCAGGTTAAATATAAATTCGAGAGGAACACAATAAATTAAATGAAATTCTCCGGTTTTCTCTTTTCCAAACTTCTCAGGTTTTTTTTTTTTTTTTCATTTGGAGTAGATAGACTAAACTATCGCCCGGTTAACACTCCACCCACGTCTGGTGAACAGGTGTAGAGGCTCATCACTTGTTCCCTGTTTAGGATGTGGTTTCCGGTTTTCTCTTTTCCAATCTTTTCACTCATTTCTTTTTTCTTTTCTTCAATTGGAATAGATAGACTAAACTATCGCCCGGTTCACACTCCACCCACGTCTATTGAACAGGTGAAGAGGCTCATCCCTTGTTCCCTGTTTAGGATGTGGTTTCCGGTTTTCTCTTTTCGAATCGTTTCACTCTTACGTAGCCCCCGGCACATCAGTGGCGTTACCGCCTTGCTCGGGGTGATATGATGAAAAAGAAAAAAAAAGTATTCCCGTAACCCATTAGTGACGTAGTAGGTACGTCTGAGGTTGCTCTTACTAACGGTGTCGAATCATCTACAGGACGGTTTAAATTTTAAACTTCAATGCTAGTTAATGTCAGCGCGATTCATACTTTACCTTAGAACTTCACCAGGATTCGACATCGGCTCTCCGTTTTCGAATTCCGAGCAACTATGTATTATTCTACCGAGGATAAGATATTTATTCTAATTTACATGTTTGTTTCAATTTCAGTTCATAGAAAGATAAACAAACAATTTTATATTCATATAGGAGGTAGTTTTAAAGTTAGTTTTTATATATTATATTTTTTTATTATTTAGTTCTTTCCAGATGTGAGCGACCAGATACATTAAGTGAAAAAAAATTTGATTGTATAACGTTAACAAGATAAAACTCTTGAAGCAGCTCGAAAATACAGAAACTTCTGTGCGTTAACTGTGTATTTAAAAACTACAAAAACATTATTATTCTTTCTTTTCATTCTGTTTTTATTACTGCTTATTTATGGAATAATAAGTAAGCTTTCCTTCTTTTCATTGATTCTTTCTAGATTGCCTTTATTATTTATTCTACTAAATTCTTTCCTTTCTTTCTTCATTGTCATTATTATTAAATATTTAGTTACCTATTCTCATTTCCGATACCTAAATTAAAATTAAAATTTTCAAATTGAATAAGTTTTCTTTATCTTTAAAATTAACTTTAATTAAAAGCAAAAAGATTACATTTATTAATTCTAGTAAGCAAAATAAACTAGTGTATTTTCTACCGAAATTATACTGATTTGAATCAAAAGCTTTTCTGATTAAATAAAAATCAATTTTTCTGCGATTTTTGATTAATCGACATATTTCGTAAACAGTAGCCAAATATTGCTTTTAAAAATCACGTAAAAAATAATATATACCTCACTGACATGTTATTTAAATCAATTTTTATATTGAACATTATCTTAATCCGATTTCAAACTATAGTACATTGCTTACTGCCTGAAATGTAAGATAAAAGCTTTTCTTACCTACGGTAGTTCTCTTATATAAGTGTTATCGGAGGTGACGAGTGATTTAATGGCAGCCGGACACCGACACTTATTTAATTTTTGCGAGAATTTCCAAATTAATATGTTTGTCACCGGAAAAAGTGGGTGATGTAATCATAACGTTGTCCAGTCGTATGGTTTTGGTTACTGGCTAACTTAAATCAAAACAAAATATTTTGCCAAAATTTTGAACTTGTTAGCAGGGATAAAAAAAAATTAAAGAATGATTAAACATTACTTCGATCTTTTCTTTTAATAATATTATAAACATTTGGATGGAAAATATAGTTTTTATTAAGATTTGGACCTTTTTATTCATACTATGCTGTTTTTTTTTTAGCGATTAAACTGCGGTACCTTTATTTATTCTACTAAATTCCTGATTTTCTTTCTTGCTTCATTTCTCTTATTACTTAATCTACTAAATACGTTCTTTTTCTTTCTTCATTTTCCTTTCTTATTTATTCTCTTGTTTTCTTTCATTATTCTTTACCCTTATTAATTATTCTACTAGATTCCTTTTTTTATTTACGTCTTCATTTCGCTTATCATTTATAGAACTAAATTTCTTTCTTTTCTTTCTTTCTTCATTTTCGTTTTTATTTACTTATTTTTCATTGTGTTAAATTCTTTCATTTCTTTCTTGGTTTCTTGGTTTCGCTTATTATTTATTCTACTAAATTCCTTCTTTCCTTTAGTTCTTCATTTCCCATATCATTTATTTCACTAAATTCCTTTTTTTTCTTCATTCATTTCCCTTATCATTTATTCTACTAAATTCCTTCTTTCCTTTAGTTCTTCATTTCCCATATCATTTATTTCACTAAATTCCTTTGGTTTTTTCTTCATTCATTTCCCTTATTATTTCTTCTACTAGATTCCTTCTTTCCTTTAGTTCTTCATTTCTCATATCATTTATTTCAGTAAATTCCTATTTTTTTTCTTCATTCATTTCCCTTAATATTTATTCTACTAAATTCCTTCTTTCCTTTAGTTATTCATTTCCCATATCATTTATTTCACTAAATTCCTTTGGTTTTTTCTTCATTCATTTCCCTTATTATTTATTCTACTAAATTCCTTCTTTCTTTTAATTCTTCATTTCTCATATCATTTATTTCACTAAATTCCCTTTTTTTTCTTCATTCATTTCTCTTATTATTTATTCTACTAAATTCCTTCTTTCCTTTAGTTCTTCATTTCCCATATCATTTATTTCACTAAATTCCTTTGTTTTTTTCTTCATTCATTTCCTTTATTATTTATTCTACTAATTTCCTTCTTTCCTTTAGTTCTTCATTTCCCATATCATTTATTTCACTGAATTCCTTTGGTTTTTTCTTCATTCATTTCCCTTATTATTTATTCTACTAAATTCCTTCTTTCCTTTAGTTCTTCATTTCCCATATCATTTATTTCACTAAATTCCTTTTGTTTTTCTTCATTCATTTCCCTTATTATTTATTCTACTAAATTCCTTCTTTCCTTTAGTTCTTCATTTCCCATATCATTTATTTCACTAAATTCCTTTTGTTTTTCTTCATTCATTTCCCTTATTATTTATCCTACTAAATTCCTTCTTTCCTTTAGTTCTTCATTTCCCATATCATTTATTTTACTAAATTTCTTTTGTTTTTCTTCATTCATTTCCCTTATTATTTATTCTCTAACTTTAATTTCCTTTCCTTTCCTTTAGTTCTTCATTTCCCATATCATTTATTTCACTAAATTCCTTTTGTTTTTCTTCATTCATTTCCCTTATTATTTATTCTACTAAATTCCTTCTTTCCTTTAGTTCTTTATTTCCCATATCATTTATTTTACTAAATTCCTTTTGTTTTTCTTCATTCATTTCCCTTATTATTTATTCTACTAAATTACTTTCTTCTTTCTTTCTTCTTTCATTTCCTTTTTTGTTATTTTACTGATTACTTTATTTTCGTCCTTCTTTCTTTCCTTAGCCTTTTCATATATTCTACAAATTTCCATCTTTTTCTTCCTATCTTTCCTGTTTCCGCATCGTGTAATTTTCATTTAACTTTTTACATTTCTTTCTCCATTCTTTTTTCCCTTTATTTTCTGTACGTCTTTATTGTTTGTCTCTTTTGTTCTTGTCTTATTCTTTCGTGTTTTTCTTTTTACTTCTTTCGTTTTGTCCTCCTTGCTTTCCTTCTTTTTTATCTTATTTTTTATTGTTTCCTGTTTTCGCTCCTCCGTATATATCCTTATTTTATTTTTAATAATTCGTGGTTTACATATCAAGAGATGAGAGTTTCATTCACCTGAAAAGCAAATAAACCGAGCAATACACGTGAGTAAAATCCCATCAGTTAAAGAATAACTGCTCCTATCCAAAAAAAATAAATGATAATTTAAGCAATGCTTATATGTGGCACAAGGCCGAATGTATGGGACACCCAGTGAGGCTCGAACTCATTCAGTCAGTTCAGTGCCATACGTGATACACGCTTGGGCGATCATGTCTCGACAGAGACATGACTGACTGGGCAGAAGATTATCCCGCAGTAGGTTGCCATTGCTTTCTGCTGTAGACTGGTTGCCGACCAAGGCTATAGAACCCAATCTGTCCTGCTATTTAACCCATAACTGGAAGGAAAAGACGGATTAATAACTTTCCCAAGGGTATTTGCGCGTAAGTGAATACAATGGATTCAACTGGAATTCGAAATCGGTTCCCCCGGCTTCTCGTTCCGAGCCGATATCCATTGTACCACAACGCACATCCATCGAACTCATTAGTCAGTTATAAATGGTTCTAGCGAGCCAAGCTTGCTAACACATACACCACGCCGAGTTGATACTATCCGAATAAATATTCTTATAACAGAATCATATGAAGACATATCTCATAATTTAAACGTAAATTCGAGATAATCTAAAACTAGTGATGAGAAGAAATAAATTCAGTTTTCAAACTATGTACCAATGGGATCGTCATCATTTGTTATGAAATAAACATTTCAGTCACGCTAGATTTCTCAAACTTCTGAGTCTATCACGCCAACAATGATGGATCAGCATAAAGGCCGGATGGTCATTAAAGCGGCATAATTGTGTCATAACATAAGTGGTTAATATAAGTGGTTGCTGGACGACCAACACTTTTTGCGCATGGCTCGGTGTTCTGCGTTCACGTATGATTCTAGAAATAATAGTAATGTTTCCAGAGAACTGTAATTTAGTTGGGTGTTGTCTTCAGAATTGTTAACCTTAGCTTTCGACAACCAAATGTAGGTATCATCAAGCTTATATTCTAAAGTTTTATTTAATTTGCAGGCAGAATCATCATTATATTGTAGAACTTCTGAATATTCTTCATTTGTAAACGAGTTATTAACTTCAATGTAAAATCTAAAATAGGAAATGTTTAATGAAAGGTCCCTCCTATTTGTGTTTGGTGTCTTCCTTTTTTGTTCAAGTGGGTATTTGAGTTATTTTATCTTGTCGTTGTTATTTTCCTCTTCAGCCAACGTTCCCTGGAGATCCGTTTAGGTGAAACTTTGGTAGGATTGTTGGCTCACTACGTTTATTTTACTTATAATTTATATATATATATATATATATATATATATATATATATATATATACAAAGAAGTATAAATAAAATAAACCTAAAAAGCAATCGAAGTCTAATCGTACTGTAGATCGAAAGTATGTCCATTAGACGTTTTCTGATAGATCATATTTCCAGATTACACCCAGTTTTGTTCAAAGCAGCACAGGCTTTAGCTATGCAAAACATTACATTCTTTTCCTAGAATTTATTTCAATTTAGGGTTATGTAAAGAGTTCAAGAAATTTTATTGATTCTTCAGAGGCAGTTGTAACGAAACGTACTAATTGCATCATATGAATTTAATTTTAGAGCCATTGACAAAGAGTCCTAATTTGTTGGAAGTATTTTCTCGATAATGTTGAAATGTGGTATACAAAGCTAGAAATAATTATTTTATGTAATTATGTGATATTATGCAGTATTTTTAATACAGCTAAGCTGAGGAAACATCGTTGCATCTGATATATATCAAAAATCCAAAAACTCCCATGGGAGTTTTCCCTGCACATTTCAAAGAGTTCCAAAATAACAATCTTCCTCATTCATTATCCAAGCTTATTAAAACTTTTTGAAAGAGAATACTGTGATCCCAAATTCGTGTAGTAAAGCCGTAGACTCAATTGATCTTTTACAAAGATGAATAAGAAAAAACAACCATAGACAAGCATAAGGGAATGCGAAAAATCTAATCCAGCAAATTATATAAAGTGTTCAGTTCCCAATTACACCAATTTTAGCCTGAATAAGGTTCGATGGCTGATATGTAAGCTTTGAAAGTTACCTCACTTGTTTTCACTAAACGATCATTAGACGGTGCTGTTTAAGTCTCTAAAGACAGATATTGTTTACCTCTTTCTCTTCCTTCTTGTTACTTCAAGATTTCATTGGATGCCCATCAGAACATCCGGTGTGTTCGTTTCACCAGTACAAACATTTGGACTCAAACACACACGCACATGCACACACGTGTGTATCAGGCATGCTCATATCATACACAGCTCTCTTTTTAATGTTTTTTTTCTTTTCCTTACAAATGTTTGTGTTAATGTGTTCATTATTGGTGGTATATTTTAAAATTCTTGTTTTTGTTTCTTAATTTTGACCAAGGTGAGTCCCCTAATGGTTGTGTATTGTAGTACAGTAGATATGGGCTCGGAACGTGTATTCGGAGTGCAGAATTTACATTCTAGTTGAATTCGTTGGGTTCAAATATGCGTAAATAACCTTGCAAAAGATAGGAACCCGTCTCTATTCTCTCCAGCCATGGGTTAAATAACAAAACAGTTTGGATTCTATAGTCTACCATAGAATAAAATGGAAACCTCCTGGGGGAAAATCTTCTGCCCAGTCAGTCATGCATGTTTTGAGACATAATCACCGAAGCGTGTATCGTGTATGGTACTTAACGGACTGATAGAGTACACCAAATATTATTTGCTAATCCAGCCTTGCAGGGGGCATTAAATATTTACAGAAAATTTCTACACATTGCAACAAAAAAGATTAGTTTCGGAACTAAAACCATGATACGGTTTCAGGATAAACAACATAGCAATTTAAATAAGAGGAACAAACAATATTTTGAATGTAAATAATGATAAGCCTGTCTTCAAGTTTTTGTCGGAAAACTCTACTATATATTCTTTAGAAGTGAAACGAATTCATTTAAAAAAGTGCGATAGATGTTGAAATGTGATTATCTTATTTAATTTTTATCTCTGTCTTTGTTAGATTCGTAACATTTTTGAGTCATATGTTTAATCGATACAGGACAAACAAATATTTAATAAGAACTAAAAATAGTCCGCCATCATTAAATGGTTTCATCAGTCCGACACAAATTCATAATATATATTTTTTTTAAATGATCCCTACACTGACCTGACTCTAGCAGATTAAAAGGTGCAAGCCTTTCATCATTAACGCGTTGACTTTAAAGTATTTCCAATTATGCTGTACTTTTCAATGAGTTTCCCTGTAAAGAACATCTATTTAGACCCAAGATCTTTACAGACTTCAAGTGAAACATATATTTTAAAACCTTGAAAAGGTTTCCGCTTATTTTATATGAAAAATAATGTTTTATTTACAAAAAATTAGTGAGAAACATCGCATGGAAAATATTGTCTATCGCAAGGCACCTTTCACATCTTTCCGGCATCAACTGAATTCCAATTCAACCTCTGTTGAAGTTAATTAAGAGACGTTCAATGTTTTTGGCAACTTCATTAAAATGAATGTGTTATTCAAGCTTGACATACACCATCGATGGGAACAGTGATAATTTGACGGTGCATTGTTGGTGAATACGGCGCGTAGGATGGGACTTCCTTTTTAAGCCACACTGAAGGGTTTTCAAAAGTTTTGCAGTATGTGACGTGGAGTTGTCATGTTGCAAACTCACTTTGTCTTATCACTGATCGTATAGTGTTTTTTTTTCAATGATCCGCCCAAACGCATTCAATGGTAATCGATAGCGATATTCCGTGATGATTTTGGTTAGTTTCTGCAACCGTCATCGATTACGATTATCGTAGGGCATCCACTTGTCATCGCCGGCCACGATACAATGCAAAAACCTTTACTTTTCTGTATTTGAAACAGTGGTTTACACGTGATGAAGAGTCACTCGACGTCGGTCGACTTCAATTCGTATGGTATTCAATGCTATTGCTTTTTAATCATTTCTAATGCTTTCAAAACTTTCGAAGATTTTGATCAGTTTGTGCAGCTCACAATAAAAGTTATATTTAAAGCAGTGGTTCACAGGTGACAAGCCGCCATTCGACGTCACTCGATTTCAATTTGTACGGCACCCAATGCTCTTGCTTTTGAATCATTTCTAATGATTTCAAACCTTTTGAAATTGTTGTGTAAACAAATCATAATGATTATGTAAGTTTAGCTTACGCGGGCATGAGACTTCATGATGTATAGCTTCCAATATTTCGTCTTACAAACTTTTTCAGTACGCTAGTACGTTCTTTATCTTAACGGTAAAATCATTATTTTTTAAGCGTCTTAGCCAATCTCTGCACATTGTCGCGGTCAGTCTCAACAATAATGCTGTGTGTTTTAACTGTCGATTTCTTTTGGTTCAAGTAGTGCAGTATAATTTTTCGAAAGTACACATTCTTTGGCACAAAATCTGACAGATTTAAGACTTTGAAATCGAATTTGTTTTACTTCGGTGAAATTATATACACTGAATTTCAAGCGTGGTTATAGTACTTCGTTATAGACGCGTTAAAATCTGAAAATCTAACCACGTTAAAAATAAGCAGGAACCTAGTCAAGTTAATAATGTGATATATCATGAATAACAAAACACAAAAATTTGCTGCTCTCGAATGTAAGAGATTCATCTTGTCTTTATCTTTCTTTAAAACAGTCCAATAAAAAAAAATGAAGGATCACTACATTATCTGAATTGTATTACACAGTACTGCTTTCCTAGAATACAAAAGATTTATTCGGCTTAGCAGGAGATTAATTATTTTTTGCATTAACCATTAAATCTCGAAAGTCTATCATTTCTTGATCGTTGCACTATCGATATTTAAATGGAAAATGATTATACGAGCTACCTCGTTGGTTTTACTTGTTCAGATCATCAGAGGCATAATTCACCATTCCACTTACTGTGGGTTAAATCATTCGCATTTTATTCGTATATTTGACAGCTCGACTTGACCGTTGACATGTAGCTTTTCTACAAATCTGTTTTTTCTACAAATATTTTCATGGCTTCTGCTCTGACGAACCTATCTCCCTGGTGCCCCGTCAACGCAAATATAATCGCGCCTCTGGATTGGCAACTAGGTCTCACCCTTTTACAGTCAAAACAATCAAATGTAAGCGCACCTTTTACGCTCTCAGTTTCTTTTCTCGCACTTTCCGCCTACAGACCTCCCTATCGTATATTTGCTTCCCTGATACCCACAATTGCGAAGACTTAAGTACAACGTCAACTGCCATTTTTATTTTTTTCATCCCATCTTTCTTTTATTTATTCCGACATTCATTGTACCTTGTTTTTTATCGGTCTCCTCTCATATAACCTCCTGCGCACTAATATCGGTACTGCCCTTCTTGCTGTGAAAGGATTATAAATGTATGGTATGAAGGAATTTATACACAGACAGCTTACTCATAATAACTGCTACTTCATGGAACCAAACACTGAGATTATGGTTCCTTGATAGATTCAATCTTAAAATTTTCAATTCTATGTTCAACACTTTTCTCTCTTCATAACGTGCATTTATACTCTTTTATCTATACAAGAGTATCATTCATTAATACTCCCCTTTGTATAATTCTTGCGTCTTCTACTAGGTGAATATTTAGTGAAAGACATTAATGAAGGTATTTCTAACAAATGAAATATCATGATTTGTTCGTAATCAAGAAATGGTTCGAACACATGTATAAAAAAAATTACTCATATTTTAGCAGAAAAACGAATAAAATTTATTATTTGAATGAGAGAGATTATTTCACGGTGGATTTAAACTTCATTTTTAATGACTCTTTTTTTTTCACTGAGTGAGATTTGGTGTTAATATAACGGAAAGGTAAAAATTCATCTTATCTGCCACCAGATTTGGATATAGGTTAAATAACTGAGAAGTCTAGGCTCTCTAAAATTGGATAGTAACTGGTTTAATAGAAGGAATGGAAGAAATTCAATATTCAGCTACTTGAATCGATGAAAACATAGTTAGGTTATCTGGTGCTTATATATATAATCTTTAATAAAAATAGCTACTCGATATCAGCAACTACGGTATATCCCACTAGATAATAATCTTTAATAGAAATAGCTACTCGATATCAGCAACTACGGTATATCCCACTAGATAATAATCTTTAATAGAAATAGCTACTCGATCTCAGCAACTACGGTATATCCCACTAGATAATAATCTTTAATAGAAATAGCTACTCGATATCAGCAACTACGCTATATCCCACTAGATAATAATCTTTAATAGAAATAGCTACTCGATATCCAGCAACTACGCTATATCCCACTAGATAATAATCTTTAATAGAAATAGCTACTCGATATCAACAACTACGCTATATCCCACTAGATAATAATCTTTAAGAAAATAGCTACTCGATCTCAACTTAACTACAGTATATCCCACTAGATAATAATCTTTAATAGAAATAGCTACTCGATATCAGCAACTACGGTATATCCCACTAGATAATAATCTTTAATAGAAATAGCTACTCGATCTCAGCAGCAACTACGGTATATCCCACTAGATAATAATCTTTAATAGAAATAGCTACTCGATATCAACAGCTACAGTATATCCCACTAGACAATAATCTTTAATAGAAATAGCTACTCGATCTCAGCAACTACGGTATATCCCACTAGATAATAATCTTTAATAGAAATAGCTACTCGATATCGGCAACACGCTATATCTACTGGATAATAATCTTTAATGAAATAGCTATCGATGTCAGCAGCACTATCCACTAGATGATAATCTTTAATGAATAGCTATCACGATATCAGCAACACGAGCATATCCACAGATAATACATTAGAAATAGCTGCTCGGTCTCAGCATTGTCGCTAGATAATAATCTTCAATGAGGCTATCGTTCAGCAACGGTGTATCCACAGGATAATAATCTTGCAAGAAATAATACTCGATCAGCAACAGGTGCGAGCTATAGATAATAATAATAATCTTTATTAGAAATGTAATCCTCGGTATCATGCGCTCCAGCCATAATCCCACCTAGGATAATAATCTTTAATAGAAATAGCTACTCGATCTCAGCAACTACAGTATATCCCACTAGATAATAATACTTTAATAGAAATAGCTACTCGATATCAGCAACTACGCTATATCCCACTAGATAATAATCTTTAATAGAAATAGCTACTCGATATCAGCAACTACGCTATATCCCACTAGATAATAATCTTTAATAGAAATAGCTACTCGATATCAGCAACTACGGTATATCCACTAGATAATAATCTTTAATAGAAATAGCTACTCGATCTGGCATTGCGGTATATCCTTAGATAATAATCTTTAATAGAAATAGCTACTCGACCAGTGAACGGTATATCCCACTAGATAATAATCTTTAATAGAAATAGCTACTCGATATCAGCAACTACGGTAAATCCCACTAGATAAGAATTATCCAGAAAATTGCTGACACCCAATAGCTTTCAGTAGGAAGAACATCCATATCGGGTGCTTGCATCCAATGAAAGACTGAAAGTTAAATATTTAGTTTTATTAAATTGTTTATTTCATGTTTTATCTGCTTGTACACATTTAAAATATAACGTTTGCGTCATATTTCTCAGTACTAGGTCATATAAGCTCTCTTCTTTAGTCTTAGATGTATACAAAAAAGGTTTGTCCCGAGCATCACCAAATATCACCAAACCTCTGCACGCCACTGCTGACACCCACGGTTATTGGGCTTATCTGTTATGTGTAACCGATAAAACAGTTTTTAAGTCAAGAGTCTATGTAAATTTACTGTGTTACATGTGTATATGTAAATAATAGACAGTTAACGAGGGAATATTTAAATACCGTATTTCCTGCCAGGCAGAAAGATCGATCAAACGGAGGAATAAATATATTTTAAAAGTATAGCTTTCAGTGGGTGGATGTTTTATGTCGATAATCAATTGTCATATCATGTTGTATTTTCTGTCATATATAAGTTGCTTTCGGCTGAATTGATGCAGCAATATCAGTGTGAGCTGATATTTCGTTAAATGCTAAACAGCTTAGCTGTCACAAAAATGGATTCGAACATTTATTTTCTTGATGCAGTTGTTAGGTAAAAAAACGAGTATAAAATATGCTTAATGCTTTAATTTATCAAGGTCTTCATATGTGGGTACATATCTGGTCGAATTAATATTTTAAGATGCAAGCTATTGACTAAAGTAGCTAGTGTGTCGTCTGAGCTTCTCCCTGTGAACGAACATTGTGTTTTCTCTGCTATATTATCGGCATAAGTTGGGTAAATTGGTTGAGAAAAGCGATTCCAATGAACGATTGCGACTGGATGAAAAAATCTTTAACTACATACTTGATAAAATTAAGCTAAAGATTTCGAAAAAACAAAAAAACAAAAACTAAAATAGAACGCAATTCCTAAGGTTTAAAATGAATTTTCAAAAAAGTAAAATTTTTATTGTTGCTTTAATCTTAATTTTAATTTAATTCTAATATGTCAAATTTCATGTTTCCAGTTAATAAAGTAATTTGCTGTATTTCACAACGCAATTTAAACGGACTGGAATTTGTATTATTGTTATTATGTTATTTTTTGCTAAAATATCCAGTTAGAACTCTTTTAAGTTGTCGTTCATCGCGTTATAATTATTTCCGCTAGAAGTTATTTCAAAAATAGGATATATTTTTGGGACATTATTTCAGAAATCTTCACATTATTCATAGTAGTTAATATTGTATATGTAGTCTAATTTTTAAAATTAATATACAAATTCATTATAATCATTATATATGATTTTTTTATTTTAAGATTCATGATAAACATAGGATTTAGACTTTTAAGATTAATACTACATTTTTATGATAATTTTTATAATTGAAATAATATTAATACTTCAATTTTTGTAATTAATGTAGGATTTTATTATTATTTTATAATCAACATAGGTTATTTATTTTAACTTTTATGATTTATATAGGATATTTTAATTCTTATAATTAATACAAGATTTGTATTTAATTTTTTTTTTGTTTAATGTAAGATATATTATTTTAACTCTTATGATTAATATGGGATTTTTTTACTTTCCATATTTAATATAGGAATTTCTAAAAAAATATAGAATCTTTATTCTAACTATTGTCAGTATTGTTGGACTTTTTTAATCTTAACATGTGTGAGGTGTATTTCGTCTTCCTCTTCCCAATCACTCGATTCAGTCTCTGTGTCCCGTTTGCGAAGCTTCGACCTTGATGGTTGGACCTCTTAACAGGATCTTTTCGCTATCCTTTTGTTAGACCTTCGATGTTGGATGGTGACGTTGGTGAAAGTTTCCTTCGTAACGACACAGACGACGAATGAACGCCGCTGGCTGCCGCTGGTGGATGTAGCTCCGACACGCAGCCCATCCTGTCTGGGTCCCTATGGCCTGTTGTGATGGGTTGTGGAATCACATTCTTTTCATTTTCTTTTTCCTCCCTCTCGGAGTCTTCATCCATTTCAAATTCCTTCTACTCCAGCAGGGTGGCTTTCCTGGTTTTACTTCTCTTGGCGGTTGGCTCACTCACTCCCCAATCAGCAATTTCAGCTAACTTTAAGTCATTGGCGTGAGCCCTCTTTGTCCGACCGGCCATCTGGTCCCAAATTACATAAGAAACTGGACCAGTTTGTTTCACTATTCTATAGTAGGGTTCTCATATCTTATCTAGTTTTCCCCACTTTCAAGTAAACTTTATAGTACACGGGGTCTCTCACCTTAAATTCCGCTATCTTTCTACTGGCGTTTACTTTGTCATTTCTCTTCTTTTGAGCTCTTCTAATTCGTCGTCTGGTACGAACAGCCTATGCTGCTGTTCTATTATTAGCTGCTAGTGGTCCTCTCCCATATACTTCCTACAGGGCTTTAACATGTTATCTATTGGCAAGACCACATCCCGACCAAACAGCGTGTAATACGCCGAAAATTTAGTTGCTTTATTCATTGTGAATCTGACTGCCACGAGCGCCTGTGTCAGGTATAAGTCCCAACATTCAACATTGTCTCTTGCTAATTTAGTTAGTATGTCTCCCAAGGTTCTATGAAATATCTCTACCTTAGCGTTGCTCTGAGGTGGTAAGGCGATGTTGTTATATGTGTCATATTCAGGCCTTCTGCTACCTCTCTCATTATATAATTTATATTTTCAGGCCCATTGTCTGTTACTAGGCACACAGGGGCACCATACCTTGGAAAGATTTCATCCACGATTAAGTCGGCTACAGTTTTAGCTTTCTTATCGGGAACGGGGTAGGCCTCTACCCAATTCGTCAGCCAATCTACAAAACTCACGATGTAGAAGTTGACTCTAGGCGTCTGTTCGTATGGTCCTGAGACATCCATACTGATTTTCTTAAAGGGATAATTTGGTATATCCATCCCTTCCAGCAGCGCCAATTCCTGTCTTCTACCCTGCATCTGGCACACCGCACAGCTACTAAAGAAGAAAGTAACTTCCATGTATAGTCTGAGCAAGTATTAGATTCTGCTAATCAATTCATGGGTCTTAACCTATTTTCATGTAGCCCAGTTTCTCCTGACAGTGTTCTAATATTTTTTGTCTCAAATCTTTGGGTATCATCCCTACCCGAAAGATCATACAGCATCCCTTCTTGTATTATATATCTGGAGGTTTCCCCTGTCTCTACTTTTTTTTGAGGGCTGCTATTTCTTTATCCACCTGTTCTTCCTCAAGCTTTTCTATCCACTGGGGATCTATTCTCGGCTGTAAAGTTTCTTCTTCCTCTGTCTCTAACACAGAGCGATCTTTTAGCATATAGGAATTAATTACTCCGATTCGATATACCCTATCATCTACCCCTGGTTCTACAGTTATGGACTCCTCTTCTAGCTTCTTGGGTATCCTGGAGAGTAAATCTGCACAGGTGTTATCTTTCCCTGGTAGATACTTTACAATTGTACCATCTTAAACTAAGCGCCCACTGCTGGATTTTCTTATTTGCTCAATCTGTCATTAACGAATACTGAAGGGGTTTATGGTCGGTTTTTATAGTAAATAACGCCCCGCTTAAATAGTAATGTAGCTTTTGGAGGGCGTATACTATAGCGTACCTCTCTTTTTCTATCACCGGCCATCTCTGCTGTGTTTCTGAAAGTTTATGCGACAGGAAGTAGATTGGTACTTCCTCTGTTATACCGGGCACTGGGCCATCTTTATCTGGACAGTATTGGGTGAGAACCGCCCCTACATATTGCTCACTAGCGTCTGTGTACAGTACCATAGTTTTGCTCAGGTCCGGGCATATCAGCAGGAGGAGAGCAGTCAGTTGCTAATTTAAGGACTTAAATGACTTTTCACAGTTCACTTAAATCTTGCGTAAGTTTTGGTCAACGCTATCAAGGGAGTCTCTATCCGAGAAAATGCCGGGATAAAGCACCTGTAATATCTTATAGCCCATATAAATACGCTCACCTGCCTTACTGTCTGTGGCTCTGGCAGTTCTCTTATCGTTTTTACCTTGTCCATATCAGGTTTGATTCCCTTATCGCTTATTATAAATCCTAAGTATTTGGTCTCATTGTTTAGGAATTGGCACTTAGATAGTTTTAACTTCAAACTGTACCTTCTCAGTTGATCCAAAACTTGTCTCAAGTGGTCAAAATGTTGTTCTGGGGTCTCTGAGAACACCAGAATATTGTCCAGATAACCCATGGCAAAATTCTTCATTCCCGCTAGCACTATTGACATTAGTTGCTGGAAAATTCCAGGTGCATTGGCCAGGCCAAAAGGCATAACTCTAAATTGAAACAGGCCAACGTGACACGAAAATGCAGTCTTTTCTTTATCAGCCTCATCAAGGGCTACTTGCCAATACCCCGATCTCCAATGCAATGTGGAAAAGAATTTAGCTTTTCCCAGCAAAGCCAATATGCCATCTATTAATAGTAAAGGTACTGCCAATTGCTTTGAAATAGCGGTCATCTTCCGGAAATCTACACAGAATATGTGCTCGCCATCTTTCTTGTCCACTACCACTATGGAGAAGCTCCAGGAAGATTTTGACCTGTCTATCATTCCTCTTTCTAACATATCTCTCACTACCTCCTCAACCAAGAGTCTTTTGTGGATGGGAGTTCTATAGGAATTTAATTTAATGGGAGGGTTATCACCTGTGTCTATTTTCATCTTTACCGTATCAGTTTCGACTAATTCCTAGTCTGAGGTGGCCACTACATCCCGATTAGCATGCAACACGTTCTTTACTTTAGTTTTAAACTCTTCGGGAGTCAAGACTTTTTAGTTTTATATCTCATTTACCCTTTTTGAACACTCACCTTTATGTCTAGGCTTATTTGTTGTCTGTCATTAGGGGGAAGGCTTTATCAACCTTATTCTATTTCTTTACTTATAGGCTTCGTTCACTAATAACATGGGAACTATTTCTGCCGCATTTACTACTGTCTCACACATGACCAATTCGCTCTATTCAGGTCTATTTTCCTCTATAGGAATTAATTGTATGATCTCCTTCTTCACCTTTTTGTCATTAACCTCCCTCTGCCCGTTACCGCAGTTCTGGGAGTGGTAACTTTATATCCACCTCTGCCACTACTTGTTAGCGGAGCCTCCCAATATTATCTTTGCACCATTCACAAACAACACAGTTGGGTTAAACTCAATTGTATCCTTAATTCTATGTAGCCAATCTTCTCCCAATATCATCCCTGCACACCGTCCGGGAGTGATATAAGATTTCTGGAGACTCTGCGCCTCTCCTACATTCATCGGAAGATTCACCATGGCAATTATTTTCATGGAACCACCATCGACCTTTGTGATTTCTATAATAGGCCTTCTCATGTTTCCCTGAGTTTTCAATTTTCTCTATTCTCCCTCCCTCAATAACGATGTAGACGCCCTTGTATCTATTATCGCCTTCACCACTGATCCTCTTACCACTGCCTCACAGGATAGCTCTCTTTCCTGTGTCAACAAGGAGATATCTTTGCCCTTCTACTTCTCTGTGGCTGTTTCTCTGTCCACCCAGCCATAGGTGCTGGCACTTGCAGTCCTTCATTAATGTTTCTACGAGGCCACCCCTGACCTCTATTCCCATATATATTTCTTTTTAAAGGCTTTAATTGGGCAGTCTGTCTTTAGGTGTCCTTGTTTCTCGCAAAACCAACACATCTTTCTCGGTCATTTCCTTGCGAAATGTCCTACCTGTCGCACACGCAACAGCGTATCTGTCTACTCTTTATTTAGGCCACAGACTCTTTTACATTTGTAGTGGCCCTGACTCGTTTCCCTGGTTCTGCCTTCCAATTTTTAGTTGTTATTTTCGCAGTGGTGGGGGCGTATTTTTAGCCCACACCATTTGGCTATGTGCCCTTTACCACCGCATCTTGTGCATTTATCCTCCAGGTGATCTGGGGGTATCCCCTATTTTATGGGACAATCTATCGCACGATGTCTTGCATACTAGCATGTCCAACATATCAGGCCAAATCTACCCGGTGTAGGTTTGATAAACCCATGGTTAAAGGACCAATCTTTTCTATTCCTTTCTTCTTCCCATTCCTCCTCTTCTTTTTCTCATTTGAAGACTATTGTAGTTTTCCTCCTATTTTTATTTCTAAACCCCTTTTTCTACCAAGTATTCTTTCCCTGATCCCTTTGTCTCGTTATTTCCTAACCCGGATTCTGCGTTCTACTTTCCTTGACCTTTTTCTATAGTCCCTGGCTCTCTTTGGCCAGAGATACCACGACGCCAACCATATGGACCCTTCCTTTAGTACGTCATGTCTAATGCGTTCATCTTGCAGCGCTCCGACGTGCAAATCAGTTAGTTGGACCTGTATGGCAGCATTCTCCCTGACCTCGGCAGGGAAAGTCTGGGAGGCTAGATTTTCTGCCCTTTTTCTCAGGTCTTACAGTCCCTCATCTTTTTCCTGACTTAATTTCATAAGACTCCTCATAGCCTCTATGGTCGTTCCCTCATTATCATATTCTTTAATCAGCTGTTCTTTCAGCTTAACCCATATCAATTCTGGGTCTTTATCTAGCTGTCTACTCATGAACTCCGACGGTTCCCTCGTCGCGGCATGAAACACCACGTATACCGTCTATCTTTTGGTTAAGCCACAGATCAACTGGTTCTTGTCCACAGCCAATAACCAATTTCTTAACTCTTTTGCATCACCCCCAAAGCCCGACACCCTTGGTCCTTTTAATAGACCTTTCAACTCTGTAGACATTCTTTGCTTTAATTTGTCTATCCACTATTTCTTCTTGATCAGACACTTAAATACAGTAAAAAAATCTATCAACAAGAAGGGAATCGGCCCTTGGAGAATGCCAAGCAACAACAATTTCAGGGAGAAACCAAAAGTGTCGTACATATCCCTGGCTCTGGGTTGGTTCTTTAGGTCTTTGGCTGATATGGCTGTCATTGTTTGAGAATTCTGAACCAGATAGTAAAAAATGACTAAAGTCCTTTTGACGTCTGAAGTGTTATGAGAGAAACTGTTTATATACAGCAAATAAAACCCATAATAGTCATTTTGATATTTCCCAATTCCTACTCCTATCCAGCTGGTAACGGAATGGAAGTCTCTTAAATAAATCGAAGTATCATCCTAAGCAATAATCGACTTTGGTTCTTTTACTCCGGAATGTTGCGGAAATTGCCGAAGTGCTGGCTATGGGTAGGTTGGCGCGGTTTGTCTTCGGAATCGGAATCGAGGTGGATTTCTGTTCCGGGCTGGATCACTATGTTTTTTGGCCCTTGGAACCCTGTATTTATGCCCATGCCATGGTACGGGGCTGACGGACGCTGGGTGCTACTCGTTGTTGACTTTGGTTTACCCAATAGGATTAGTCTTATTTCCATGACGTCAATTGCTGGTCGTCTCCCCCTTTCGCGGCGCTGGTTTATGGAAGCAATAAGATACTTCTCTGTCTTATGACATCATCTTCCTATACCCCTTTTCTGGGCTGGACTTATCCGGCGAATTTTCTTTCTCACGAAATAATTTTTTTTTCTTTTTTTTTTCAAATCGCTAGTAACCATTTGAACTTGTCTGAAAGCATATATGACTAAACTTTTCCCATTTCGTCGGAAACAAGCAGACAGGCCACAAATGGACTTTGTTTACATTGTCACTGAGATAAGAATTCCCGCATCTGCGTTTCCAATATCTGTGTTTTCGGTCACAGTCATTTTCTGAAGCTTCCCTTTCTGACAGAAAGATATTTTGTTATCAATTTCTTTTTTCTAATTCATGCTAGCCAGACAATTTCTTCATTTCACGTGTCACCTTTGTGGGTGGGCTTGATTCTCTTAATTTTCACTTTCAAACTTCATCTAAGGCATCTGGATTGTTTTTACGTTTTTAATTAAAATGTCAATGTCTATTGGTCTGTGTTTTATCTAACCTCGGAAATAAAAAACGAATTTATTTCTCTTTTCTTTCTTTCTTTCTTTCTTTCACTTTTTTCTTCTCAGGTTTAGGAGAACAACAAAGAAAACAAAACTTGTTGTTTTCTTTTCTTTTACCTTCGCTCATATTCGGAGAACAAAAAATCTTCTCAGTACGTTTCCTTCTTATCGATAATAGTAATTTCTTCTGCTTAAAACAAATTTCGAATTATAGTTAATAAATAATTAATCAAATTAATTATTTCCGTTCCGCTAAATATTGCTACAGCTATTGACTCAATGTAGTCATTTCACGTGAAGTTGATTGAGACTGTAAGGCACATTTTGTTGCTTTCTGGGAGACTAGCGTCATCCATACAGATGAAATACAGGAAAAACTTTTCTATGTCGATTAAGGGGGAGCAGCTTTATTTAGAATGATAAGGATTAAAGAGCTATTTCTTACCACAAACAATAACAATTTGGACTTGATTTCCGAGAGCAGAAGCAAAGTTCATTTTATCAGCCTTGGTAGATTACTTAGTGAGACGAGAGTAAATCGTGGTATTATCTGCGTTGATGCCCACTTGGGAACTGATGACATCAAGAAGGATACCTATTATTCATTTATTACTTTTAATATTATATAAACAAATCTTACTCAATAAAATGTCATACTAAAATGTATATTTCATTAATAACAATGAATAAGAAATAACTCTCGGAGGAAAATGATCACCAACAGAATGACAATGACTGAATACGAAAATGATTTTTTAAAGAGCAATTTCAAGCCAAACGATGACGTAATAGACAAATATATATGAGTTCCTGTCAAAACAGTTAGACAAGTTTGACTATTAGATAATTATTCTCCAAAAATAATGTTAATATTACATAATAATTTCCTATTGCGTTAAGATGTGAGTGAAATTGCGTAGATGTACCACTTCGGGAGCAGTTGATTCTGGTGAGAACAGGAAGTCAAACCTCATTGTGATAGAGTGTTGACCGTGCTGGCCTTGTTCAGTCTGTTGAAGACTTCAGATAAAAGCATACAGAAACAGTAACTAATGTCCACTCACCATGGCTGCAATATAAATCACAGGTAAGCTCTGAGCAGGAAATATGGATTAGCTACCCGCCCACTTAGACGGGTATCCTCGTATACGATCGTCTCTATCTCTCTTTATATATATATATATATATATATATATATATATATATATATATATTCTACCGGCCATAATTTCTAGGCAACACCGGGTTTTTTTTTCAGAATTAATGTATATCATACTATTCATAAGTGGATAAATCCAAAGGAAAATATAATGGTTATTTTGTTATTATTTTGCAAAATATTAAAATGCAAGGAAGCAAAACTGAACTTTGTCCGAATCACGCTGATTTTTTTTCATTCCTTAATTTATGAAACTGCAATATAGTTAATTATTAATTATTTATAAATCCATTTGATGCACATGTTATTGTGCAGTATTAAAAAAAGAACCATTATATTTTCATTTACAATTATTCCCTTGGCAATAAATACTAAAAATAGTATGAAATTACATCATATTTTTAGAACACAGATGATGATAACTGCTTATCAGACGAGTGCCACCTCTCATTCCCTACACGCATCTGATACTGAGGTTTGAAGGAATATCTTTACAATCATTTTTAAAGCGAAAAACTTTGTACAACAGCAAAGCCATTCTCTCGGTAAAAAAATGTCGGGTTTCAGTAACAAGCAAGGCTAGATTACTGGCGACATAACAACTGCAAGATTTGAGTTTACTTTTCCTAGGTGAAATACAAACCATCGTTAACGTGTTTCAGCTAAACGGAGCAGACTGGATTTGAGGCGTCAGTAACTCACATTTCATCATTCTCCTGTTAGTTTCAAACGTCACAAGAAGGGTAGGAGTTAAATTTTGTTGTCAGAGACTAGTTGAAATCTTGCTAGTGGGTCATTTTATAGACTACAGAGGTCTTACAACTGAAGCCATCCCATGCAGTAACAATCTTAGAAACATTTGCGCACACATATGTACACACACACACACACACGCACGCACGCACACACACACACACACACACACACACACACACACACACACACACACACACACATATATATATACGCTCTCACACCCAGATCGAGCATTCTGGAAGAGTGGTAGACTTTGAAAAACAGTAGCTACTCTGGCATATACGCATCGTTCATTCAGCAATGAATTAGAACACTCTCAGCTATGAGGCGTGCATGATGATAATATACACACTAAAAGTCCGCCTCCTTCTACCGAGAGACCGTAGCTCAGAGGTAGAATCGCAGACTGACCCCAATTCGGTCGGGTTTCAATCGGGTAAAAGGCAATCAGCGGTCTAACCCTACTGGTGAGCTGTGATACAGCAAAACATCTGTCTGTGGATGACTATATATGTCTATATATATATGTACATATGTTTACATATATATTCTTCTAAAATATTTACGTGGCTTTTTCTCCGACGAAATTATATCACTTTTCTACAAATATTTTCAAGGTTTCTGCTCCGAAGAACTTAGGTCACTGCTCCCTCCTCAAGGAACCAGACTGGCAAAAATGTCCCACACTTGCAGTAAAGTGTATCAAATACAGTTAAAAATTCTACACACCAGCACCAGCTTCTTTTCTCGCACTTCTCGTCTGTAGAACGCACTTCCGTATTATTGCTTTGCTGACAGCAACAACGTCCAGAAATTTATTTGTACCGTGAATTGCCATCTGTTATCTACTTGACCATAGTCCTTCCCTCGTCTTTTCTACATCACCCCATGTATCTTATTTGTTTAATTTCCTTTCTCTCTACCTTTGAAACGGTCATCACACCTGTATTCCCAAAGTTCACTTGCTCTTTCTCTGAAACATCATGGAATAGGCTCGTCCTTCTCTTCAGCCTTCTCCTGTCTTAAGTTTTACCTTTTCATGTAGGCCCCTGCACATCAGTGTCGGTCCAGCCAGGCTTGGGGTGAAAAAATTAAACAAAGAATACATATATATATATATATATATATATATATATATATATTCTTCGATTGTGAACGAGATATTACGCAATATAGGTGTTATATATATATATATATATATATATATATATATATATATATATATAATTTTTCCATTTTTAAACAAGTTATTTCGCTACCAGGGTTTCTATCATGAGTGGTGTCTTCAGGCGATTTTTAATAACTGATTTTACCTTTTACCGTTTTTCTTTTGAAGAACGCTCTTGTAACGGTCTTTTATTTGAACGTCCACGTGGCAGAGAATTTACAAACTAAATTATGACTAAATGCATCCACACTAAGAAATACCTTTTAGATTCATACAACCATGGATGAAAACGTCATAATTCGTTTGAACTTAAACAGTGCGCGTTCATAAATTCCCTGCTATGTGAACGTTCAAATAAAGCACCTTTACAAAAGCGTTCTTAAAAAGAAAAACGGTAAAAGGAAAAATCTGTGATTAAAAACCCCCTGAAGACACTATTCATCGTAGAAACCTGGGTACCGAAATAACTCGTTTGAAAATAGAAAGGATTCAAAAGTTCTACAATATGATTGTATAGAACACTTTTTAATACAAATATGTACTGGTCTAACCCTATTAGGACCAAAAACTATGTATTAAACAATATATATATATATATATATTGTCATCCTCAGAGAGATCTGTTTCGCTGTATAACAGCTGATCAGTACGGATAGACTCCGATTGCTTATATATATATATATATATATATATATATATATATATATATATATATATATCCCTCAATTGTAAGCGAGATATTATGCGACCTATGTTTCTACCATGACTGATGTCTTCAGGCGATTTGCAATAACTGATTTTACCGTATTTCATTTTTTTGAGAACGCTCATATGTTAAAGACCCAGACGTAACGTGATGTATAGTGAAAACAGACAAGCCTTACAATCGTGGCAAATTATGTAGACTGTGCCAGGAAGAAAATTTCGCGATTATGCTATTCTCAAACAAAAATGAATTATTGAATAAAAGAAAAGAAATTATGACTAAGTGTAACCATAGCAAAAAAATAATTATTAGGTTCATATAACCATCGATGAAAACCTCATAATTTCTTGAAATGAAAAAATTTCGCGTTCAAAAATTCCCCGTTATATGAGCGTTAAAAAAAGTGAGCGTTCTTAAAAAAATGGAAAAAAAAAACGGTAAACGGTAAAATTAGTTATTGCAACTCCCCTGAAGACCACATCGTAGAAATCTAGGTCGCGTAGGCAAGAACTCGCTTACAAATGAAGAATATTCAAAAGTTCTACAATATATACATATTTATACAAATGTGTTCTTCTCTAATTTTATTATTACCAAAAATCTAAGTAATTAAACAACCAATATATATATATATATATATTGTTTGTCATCCGCAGACAGATCTGTTTCGCCGTATCACAGCTCATCAGTACGGTTAGACTCCGATTGCTTTCTTACCCGGGATTGAAATATATATATATAGTGTATCGAGTCAGCAAATCATTTTCTAAACATATACTGTTAAATATGAGACAATGAAAGTCTGTTATGTTTAATAATGAGCTGTTCTCCACGTCGTATTTTAGCTTTAATATCAGTTGAAAATAAAGACAAAAATTCTCCAACATTTGGATATGTATTTATTGATTTGCTTCCAAGCTTTCGGCTCACATGAGCCATCTTCAGAGAGGTTATTTAGACGGTAATACAATAACACCCACCATCACTGACAATTTTATTTTGTGTTGACATAAAACTCCGCTAGGCAACGGCAATAGTTACCAAAAATAACAAACGCAGTTCTCAAATTTGCAATGCGGTTCTATGACGTCACACTGGGTGATAGCATGAAATGACAACAAAACCATGTATTCAAATGCAATGTAACGTGTTATGTCCGGATTTAAATTGATTTTATTGAGTGTTGGTTGTTTAGATTTGATGTACATGGCTTCCAATATCTGACGGTTCCTCCTACGATGTCTATGAGTAAGGATCACCGTATTGTTCACCAAAATCTATCTGATATTACCATATGTATATGTTTTTCAGAGAAATGTTGTTTAATTGTAATCTGATCAGAAAGATGACATATAAGTCTACGAGAGAGCGTGGTTGTAGTAAAACAAAAATATATACTGGGTTTTTTTATTAGTATCAGAGATGCAATCTCTGAATGGGCATGTAAATTGGTAAACTACATTGTTTTTTTTTTTTGTAGAGAATTTAGTTTAGTGCTAGTAGGATTATTAGAGACTATGAGGTCAATTGTTTTTAACTTTTTATAATATGATATAATATGATATACCTTTTACAATAATATAATATAAAGCTTAGAAGCAAATTGATAATAATTATCCAAATGTTGGAGAGTTTTTGTCTTTATTTTCAACTGAAATTAAAGCCAAAATACGACGTTTAGAACGGCTCATAGTTAAACATAATAGAAATTGAAGCCAATGTCGACATTTTTTGAAAAAAAAATTATTTGATAATACATTTTTGTACATATATATATATATATATATATATATATATATATATATATATATATAAAATGAGATGCCAGTTTTATTCGGAGACCTATTTATCTATAGCACCATTTATTCACGCACACAGACATACACACATTTTTGTTATATGTGTATACATATATATTTATATATTCACATACAAAGATATATGTATATGATTATATGCGTATATATATATATATATATATATATATATATATATATATACACACATGTATATAAACGCAGAGACATATGGATATATACACAAACATATAAGTACATACACACACATATATATGCGTGTGTGTGTTTGTGTACTTACATCTTGTGTATATATCCATATGTGTCTTCGTGTATATACATGTATGCACATGTACATATATATACGTGTATACACACACACACACACACACACACACACACACACACACACACACACACATATATATATATATATATATATATAAGCGGATGTGCATACATATACACACATATACATATATAATGTTTATTATCGAAAGGTAATTTAGAAACGGTGACAAGATGTTCAGAAATTAAATCATTTTTCATCTTTTAATTATACTTTTTATATTGCTCAATCTATGACTTTGTTATATTCTACTTTTATGGAATTGTTCGGCTTTTAAAAGTGTCATTTAAATCTAAACAGCATTTCAAATTCATTTTCTCGGAATCCTTTTGTTTATGAAGGTCTTTAGTTGAATCTAACGTGAGAAACAAAGCTCCTGTCAACAAAGGCTTTGTGCAATTTGAGGACACCTGCAATGAAATTCGATTATATAAGAACTTAATGAACTTTGACTCGTAATGAAGAAAACATCGAAAAATGCTCTTAAAATAAAATGTCAGTTACAAATTATTTTCTATGAAGGTTTCGTAAAAAATTAAATAAAATTAAAGTTAAATAAAAGCTTAATGTGGAAACAATACATGTATCAACTGAAGAAAAAATAGGGTCTCCTTTCTTTTTAAATAATAAATAAACAACTAGCAAACTTCTTCTTCTTCGTTTTCTTCTTCTTCTATGTGCCTTGGCCTTTCAGGATGTAAGCGATCATAACTTTCTTCGTTTCTATTTGGCCGGTTAGTATCACGTTCTTTAAGCCTTCCTTCCTCATTGCATGTCACGGGAACTTTATCTGTCTCTCATTCTGATGCCCAGTATAACTTTTCTTTTCGTTTCCATCTTTTTCAAAACCTCATCATTGATCACATCCTCGATCCATTATATCCGCAGCATCTTTTTTCAGTTGCTTCAAGTTTTTCCTTCATCTTTGAAGATATTGTCCAGCATTCACTGCCACATTGAAGAACTGACATCACATAGCAATCCAGTGATATTGTTTTTTGTTTCTAGCGAAATCTAACTGTTTCTTAAAACTTTACTCAGCTTCTTGAACGCACTCTTATTAATTTGTCCACAGATGAAAATATGTGATTCTGTTAATGATATTCTTCTTCTATGTGTGTTATGCTTTCAGGAGATAAGCAATCATGGCTTTCCATGCTTCCTTCACACAGGTGGCTCTTAGCACTCTTTCTTCTGTTTCACAACTCAACCACCGTTCTGTCATCCACCTGCTAAGGACCTTCACATGTTTTTAGCTGCATTCCCCTGTCTTTCTTGCTCTCTATTTTGTCTATTAGTATCAGGTTCTCCAAGCCCTCCTTCCTCATTGCATGACTCTTCCCGATCCTCAGTATTAATTTCCTTTACATTTCCATCATTTCCAAAACCTGATTATTTCTCATATGCACAATCCATGATACTCGAAAGATCCTTCTGTAGAACCACATTTCAGTTGCTTAAAATGAAGTAGAAAAATCCGTCAAGGATATAAAAATGTAATGAAAATGGCGGTGAGGAAATTAATATATCGTATTTTTTAAGAGAACGAGATAAATTTAAATCACGTAGGCGATCATGGTCTTTCGCATCTACCTCTGGTAGCTCTTGACCCGCTTTCTTATGATACTGTTCCCTAATTCCGCTTTGCATTCATTTGCTCAAACCCATCAAGTATGTTACGCGTTTGTTTGGATTGTCTCTATTGTTGCTCTATCTGACATGTGAGTATCAGGTTTCTTTCCGTTTTACATGCCCCATGAGCCATCTGCTGTCTGTTACTGATGTTAAGCATCATTTCTTTTTACATTTTCATCTTCTCTCAAGCCTCAAAGCTTCTCACATATTTGGTCCATGTTAAGCTCAGAATGTCTAACCACATTTTAGTTACTTCATCTCCTCCCATCATCTTTGGTGAAGTTACTGACATACTGAAGTACAGACATCAATCGAAATTATCTATGAATTTATCCATTATTCGACTTATTAATTTTGGTCATAAATACGAAGTAGTAACATCATATATTTAGTCGTACATATATATATGTTTTTAATCATCTCACCCCAAGCAAGGCATTCCACTGCCACTAGTGCGCATGGGGCTACATAGGGGAAGGTAAAGAGAAGGAGTGGTTAGACATAGGGAATGTCAGGATGAAGGTGACAGATGAGTAAGGATAGCGAGGATGAGGGTTGGGCAGATGGAAAGAGTGTTTGAGAGAATGGGAGCAGGTTAGTGTGTTAGGAGGTGTCTATTGACCTTACATTTAAACTCCTGGAGATTGTAGCCGTCGGGGAAGCAATCATTTGGAAGAGAATGTGATATTAGCTGAATTGTGATATTGTGATATTCCTTCATTGTGATATTCCTTCATTGTGATATTTCTTCACTGTGATATTCCTTCATTGCAATGAAGGAATACAATTGCAATTGTATTCTTTCATTGCAATTTTATTACTTCATCAAGTATTATGATATGACGTTGCAATTCCCGCGAATGAAAATATCATGGTCAGACCTTTTTCAAATGGCAGCATTTTTTTTACTTTGCAAATATCTCCTTCGGAAAGGCTTGCAAGAATTACTTCAATATATCAACATTGGATTGATGAATAGCCATGTTCGCCTCGCTCACAAAAGTTCATAGAAATGATGAAATATCCGATGGACCACATTGCAATTTACTGGATGTCATGTATTGTAATTGAAATATTGATTTAAATAAATGTTTGCCCTGCTAAATAAACACCTGTATCTTAAGAAACACCTGTATCTTAAGAACTATTGAGATGTATTCACTATAATAATATTTGAAGAATTGAAATTCCGGATGAAAATTGAAACCGATAATTATTTAGAAGAAAATGCAATTTAATATATATATATATATATATATATATATATATATATATTATTTAATTAGATTTATTTTTATTTAAAAATGAAATTTAATTTACATTGCAAGATTAGATTTCCTTGTTTTGAGATTTACCACCTATGTTGTATTTAGGACATTTTATAAAAAGTAATAAGTAAGTGCCGGAGATCTCTGTATTTCATCCTGTTGATTCTTTTGATCTGTATATATATATATATATATATATATATATGTAAGAGAGAGACAGAGAAAGAAAAAGACAGCCAGACAAACATAGAGAAAAAAGCAGAGAAAGAAGATAGATAGATAGATAGATAGATAGATAGATAGATAGATAGATTTAATGTATGCTATATCAGAGACAGCGCATATGTTAATATGAACGTGGAAACTGGTAACGGTAACGAGTAGCGAAAGTTTTTTTTTTATAGCCTGAATATGGCATCCAAGCGTGAAACAGTGGATTACAGTGTTGTTTCATTAAATCTCTGCCATATTATCTGTGAGTATATTCCCTGGGCCGGACAATGGGTTTAGTAATGGGCTTAGTAAATAATAACTTAATGATATATCTCGAGAAATGTGCAGTGAAACAAGAACAGCCTACCCTGAATATTAAATAAAGTGTTCTGGTCAGAATTCCTCGTATGTTACCAAAATCGATATTCATCTTATGAAGATCGGAGGGTAAAATCGATGAAACAATGATGAGGACAATAGTACAAATTTGCAGATATAGACAATGTAAAGCTCTTTCATTATTAATCTGCGCGTTAATTGATTTAAGTATAAAGTTATTTGCCTGAACGAACGTAAACATTCGTGTGAAAGACGGTTTAAAAGAGCTAATGTGAAAGATGATGAAGTTTAAAATGTGTTTGAAAAACTATATTGATATCATTTATATTATTCGTTTATATTATTCTGAGGATAGTGCAGTGGACTCGGAACGTGAGTTCGGAGTGCCGAGTTCGAATTGCAGCTGAAATACTTGCATTCGCTTACGCACAAATATCCTTGGGAAAGATATTATTTTGTCTTTTCCTTCCATTTATGGGTTAAAAATAGGACAGATTGGGTTCTATAGCATTGCCTGGCGACTAGTCTAACGCAGAAAGCTATAGCAACATACTGTGGGATAATCTTCTGCCCAGTCAGTCATTTCTCTTTCGAGACATGATCGCCCAAAGCGTGTATCACGTATGGCACTTGACTAACTGATTAATATTATTTTGACTTTTGCCCTCATATTTCTTGTCGTATTTACGATATTTCACCTGTTGTAGGCTCCAAACTAATTCAGCTGATAAGAATTTTAAGCATTTATTTCGTTCACGGGTGTGAATTTTCTAGTTTCACGCGTTATGCATTTTCAGAATTTCTCAACATCATCCTCAGATTCACTTCAGGATTACATAACTCAGTCGATAAAGCGTTGGCTAAATCCAGTGAATTGATCCAAAGAAGTTGATTTCAATAACTGGCTGTAGCAGAGATGAACCAAGACTTTTAGTTGAGTAAAAGGGAGATAACTGACTTTTCAGTCAGTTAAGTGCCATACGTGAAAAACGCTGGGGCGATCATGTCTCTTTCGAGACATGACTTACTTGGCAGAAGGTAATCCCACAGTAGGTTGTCATTGATTTCTGCGGTAGAATGGTTCCCAACCAAGGCTATATAACCCAATCTGTCCTGTTATTTAACCCATAACTGGGGGGAAGATACGGATTAATACCTTTCCTTAGGGTAATTGCGCGTAAGTGAATGCAATGAATTCAACTGGAATTCGAACTCAGCTCTCTGATTTCTCGTTCCGAGTCAATATCCACTGCAGCACAACGCATATCCGACGATCGTCAAAAAGAGCAGCCAAAAATACCAAATACAGCTGGGGGATACTGAAATCAAGCAGGTACAAAAGATTAAATACCTGGGAAATGTTCTAACAGAAGACGGAAATTGCGACGTGTTGATCCGTTTAAATAGCAAGGAACGTGTTCTAGATGCTGAGTAAAGTATTAAGAAACATGAAAAATTTCGTTAGAAAAAAAAGAAAAGAGTAATCGATTGTTATGTGATGTCAGTTTTTCATTATGGCAGTGAATGTTAGACGATATCATCAAAGATGAAGGAAAAAAATTAAAGTAACTGAGATGTAGTTCTACAAAAGAATGCAGCGAGTATCATGGATCGAGCAGGTGGACGACAGAATGTGGGTTGCGTTTGTAAGAAGAGAAAGCGCGCTAAGAGCCACCAGGGACAGGGAGACGAGAAAAATCATGATGGCCTATGTCCTGAAAGGGCAAGGCACATAATAGAAGAAGAAGAAGAAGAAGAAGAAGAAGAATCTACTGTAAACGAAGCATCAGCAGATAAACACTCTTGCATTTAAACATCATGGTAAAATGATAAGTACGGTTAACAGCCTGATAATGTTTTCTTCGGAAGTAAAATTGATATAAAACTTTATGCACAGTTTCAGCTAAGCGCCATACGTTACACACGTGAGGGCGATTTGTCTCGTAAGAGATATGACTGACTGGGCAGAAAGCTTTTCCTCTGCAAATCACCATTACTTTCTGTGATAGACTGGTTGCAAAGAAAACTACAGAACCAAATCTGTATTGTTATTCAATCCATAGCATGAAGGAGGAGACGGATTGATTTGCCAAGGTTATTAGCGCGTAAATGAATCCAACGAATTCAAATTCTATTCGAACTAAACTGTCCGATTTCTTGATCCGAATGATATCCACTACACCACAACGCACAATGTAAATAGTGTAAATACATTCATAACCTCATCTCAGATATATAGGTAAATATACGTTTATATGCATGTGTCTGTCGTCAGTGCAATTATGTGTTCTCTCTTAATTTTTTCGGAAAGGAAAATGCAGGACTTCCTACAGAAGGTAGTAAAAGAAAGTGAGAAGAAAGAACGGAGTATAAATTTCAAGAGAACTGAATGTGTTGTCATCAGCAAAAAGAAAAGCCCAATATGCCAATTACAAGTAGAAAAAACTAAAGTAAAACCAGTAAAAAAAAAATCAAATACCTGGGAAATAGTTTGACAGAGGATGGAAAGTGAAACATGGTGATACAAAGAAGCATTGGCATAGACAAAGACACATTTCAAAAACTACCTAGAGTACTGAAATACAGGAAACTCTCATTTGAAACAAAGAAACCATTGCTATATTGCTATGGGATATCTGTCCTTCTTTATGGAAGTGAATGTTCATCAAGGAAAAAGAAGAGGCTAGAGACAGCAGAAACATGGTTTTACAGAAGGATGATGAGGATAACATTTATGGAGCACGTGTTCAACAATGGGGTATTAGACAGGATGCAAACGAGAAAACTCATATTGTAATATAATAATCTGGCCGCACCCAAGAAGGCCGATGAAGCGTGGGTGTTTTCGGTCATTGAAAGCAGCGGATGTCATTTTGACCCTATTTCCGGCAGAGCGGAAATAGCTCAGAGCAAACAGACAGGGTCTCTGAGAATTTACGTAGGCGTCGCGTAGGCGTCGCGTGATCAAGGCAAAACCGGAAGAAACGAGTCCCCGGTTTTGGAAGATATATAAAGACTGAGAAAACACAGATAAGTCAGTCTCCAGAAGTCGACAGTAGAAGAGAAGTCGAAGCCAGTCAGTCTTGACAGTCAGAAGTCGAAACAGAGAAGTCGAAGAAGTCAGTCTCGACAGGCAGTCAGTCTAAGAAGTCTCGAGAAGTCGAAGAAGAAGCTAGACGAGCTAAGCAGAGAGGCTACACTCACGTCGAACCCCACGTCAACCCATTAGAAGCGCGCTCTCAATTCTCTGCCCTTGTGCCACACGGTCCATCGTTCATCAATAAAAATATAAGTCATATATTTTTATATACACCCGTGTTTGTTATTTGTCGATATATAACAATACTTAATATCAGGAAGAAAAAAATGAAGTGCCTGGGACACGTAATGAGGAAGGCGGGCCTGAAGAATTTGATACTCACAGGTCAGATAAAGGAAAAGAGACATAGGGGAAAGGAGCGCGAGACGTACTTGTAAGGTCTAAGTAAATGGAGTGGGGAGCGGAGTTTAGAAGTGATACTAAGAGAAAAATTATTGAGTGACAAGAGAGAGAAAGCCAAGTGGAAGCCCATGATCACCTACGCCCTGAAGGGACACGGAACATGAAGAAAATTACTTAGTCTACTGTTATACGTTCTATTTGAATATAGGTGATTTAATATCTAAACATATTTTATCTCAGCATCAGTTTTTCTGATTTTGTTACATTTAAATCTATATTCAAGACTATATGTCAATATGTTGTTCATATTTTGGACTATGTAATGTGCTTTGTCTGAGGATATGCCAAATATTGATCGCCTATATTTGATTCTGCTTGGTTCATTGAAAATTAAATATTGGACTTTTTAATTGTGCCTACATGGTCCGAGTTAAGCATATTGCTATTTCGCGGATTGGTAAATATTGGTCGTTTTCAATAGAATTGAATTGTCCTGGGGATAGGTAGAATAATGAATATTCATACTTTAAGAATTCACTTATTCAGTGGAGAGGTATATGCTGATACTTAGATAGATAGATAGATAGATAGATAGATAGATAGATAGATAGATAGATAGATAGATAGATAGATAGATAGATAGATATTACAGGATAGATAGATAGATAGATAGATAGATAGATAGATAGATAGATAGATAGATAAAGGATGAGATAGAAAGGTGAGATAGATAGATAGATAGATAGATAGATAATAAACCGGCTGAGATAGATAGATAGATAGATAGATAGATAGATAGATAGATAGATAGATAAGATAAACCGGCTAGATAGATAAGAAATAGATAGATAGATAGATAGATAGATAGATAGATAGATAGATAGATAGATAATAAACAGGCTGAGATAGATAGATAGATAGATAGATAGCTAGATAGATAGATAGATAGATAGATAGATAGATAGATAGATAGATAATAAACAGGCTGAGATAGATAGATAGATAGATAGATAGATAGATAGATAGATAGATAGATAATAAACAGGCTGAGATAGATAGATAGATAGATAGATAGATAGATAGATAGATAGATAGATAGATAGATAGATAGATAATAAACAGGCTGAGATAGATAGATAGATAGATAGATAGATAGATAGATAATAAACAGGCTGAGATAGATAGATAGATAGATAGATAGATAGATAGATAGATAGATAGATAGATAAGATAAAGATAATAAACAGGCTGAGATAGATAGATAGATAGATAGATAGATAGATAGATAGATAGATAAAGATAGATAGATAGATAATAAACAGGCTAGAAGATAGATAGATAGATAGATAGATAGATAGATAGATAGATAGATAGATAGATACTTTAAATGTTCTTGTTTGAATTTACATATCCAGTTTGTAATTTTTCAGTTTGAGCTCTTCCATTTGCTAGTTGCCACATGCATCTAGAGACTTGAATGTGTCAAAATGTTAAAAAAAGATAAAAATAGTAGATATAACTGAAAACTGTGTATTGGGTTTAACGATAAAAGACATCCGGCAGCAAGACATATCATCAAAGGTTTTAAGGAACGTGGAAACACCTCTTGCTCGCTGCTTCCATGTCCTCCCTGATTCATGGTAATAAGACGTATGAGGTTTCCAAGTCTGTGCAAACAGTGACCTCTAGCAAAAACAAAACTTTATGAAAGTATATAAATGCATTTTGTAGTACAAATAAAACGAAAAATTATTTTATAATAAATTAAATATTACATAATTATAGTAAAATAATCAACGATACATATTTATAGTAGAATTGAAAAAAACACACACAAATTTATAGTAAAAATAACAACAATATATTCTATAGGAAAATAACGAACAATATATTTTTCTGTAGTTGAAGTCTTTTATGTTTAAAATATATTTAGATGAAGCCATAAAATGGCATTCAAAATAATGAGATTTCGACCATAAATAATTCGTAGACGTGTTAATATGGCTGTAAAAACAAAATCACGACCCCATCAAAAATATATTATACTACAATTTCTTGAATGAAGCTGCATTCCCAAATATGACTTCTAAAAATCTACAACATAAAATTTACATCGACTCATCTATTATGTCTAGAAAAACGTAGATGAGATCAAACTCTGAGTATCCTTGACGAATATTTAATTATGGAATATATTATATGTTTATTACTTCGAAGCTTTCAAAAAATCTCGTCATTAAACGAACCAGTCAATCTTCTTTTAAATGTTACATCAAAGAACGAAATTATGAAGAGTTAATTATCCTAATTCAGAACGTTCATAATATATTTTGTTACTTATCATATAATTGTTGTACAGAATCAATTATAAATACGCAAAAATCTAAACTATCGTAAGACAAAATTGCGTCTCTTACCGGAATTAATTAAGCTTTACACTGAGGTGACACTATGAGAACAATGAGACAAGACAGTGTTTATTATTGCGAGGCACAATGTTAACAATTGAAGAAATGCGTATTAATGGCAAGACCAACTATTAATGGCAGCAAGAAAACGCAGAAAGATCTAGACAAGTAATTTCAGAAAAATGCTAATGTTAAAAGTAAAATGACAAAATGTATAGTCGTTACCAAAATGGGGTAGGTCCGAGCGGGAAGTATTAATTGGCGACGTATAACTTTAAATGGGAACTGCGATCAGTGAATGGAAAATGTGCTGAAATCGAAAAAAAACCCCTGACAAATGGAGACCATATCTAAGAAACATTAAATCTCGTGATAATCAATGAAACAACCGCGGGATTTCGATTTGAATTCATTTTTCTTTTCTATGGTCGTTATTTCCGGACAATTTCCTTACTGTGTGGAGAGCATTAAACAGATCAATTAAGCAAGAACGATGCTGCGAATCTCATGGATCGAGCATGTGAGCAATGATGAGGTCCTAGAAATGATGGAAACAAAAAGGAAACAAATACTGAGCATCAGGAAGGGACAGCTAAAATTCCTGGTACATGCAATGAGGAAGGAGGCTTTGGAAAACCTGATACTAACAAGCAAGGTAGAGGGAAAAAGAGATAGAGGAAAGCAACGGATGACATATATGAAGGACATAACCAGGTCGGATGTGCGTTGTGGTGCAGTGGATATTGGCTCAGAACGAGAAATCGGCGAATTCGAATACCAGTGGAATTTGTTCCTTTCACTTACGCTCAAATAGCCATGGGAAAGGGATTAATCGGTATATTCCTTCCGGTTATGGGTTAAATAACAGGACAGATTGGGTTCTATAGCCTTGGTTGGCAACCAGTCTACAACAGACGAATCCAATCTCAAAGTGGTGGAGAATCTGCAAGCAAAGCATTCAGTCTTGGCCGCTGAAGAGTTGAGGACCTCAGATTACTTGATTAGACGGGTTGTTGAGGATTTACTTTTGTTAAGCACATTTTTACAGAGTCGCCAATAGTCTTTGATTTCGAACTTATGGGATGCTATGCGCTGCTTCATTCTAGCAGCAGACATATATATATATATATATATATATATATATATATATATATATATACTCTTTGGGAGAAATACTATAGCACAAAAAGATTTAAGAAGATGGAAGATAACGATTGACATTACGTTTAAATTTTGGAAGATCAACTATGTTAGAAAGCAAAACATGATAAGAGCTCCCCCAGTGAGAAGTTTGGTTAAAGCAACTGTTGGTCTATAACTAACGCTAGCATCTAGTTATTTCGACTGTAAAATTCAATCCTTCTCTATATCCATTAATGCTGGGCATTTAGCTCTATGAGGTGAGCAGAAAAATGTTAGTAACGAGTAAATATAAAAAAAGTGAAAATATCACCTGATGTTAGAAGTGTTAAAAAGGAGAAGATACAAAATATGCGAACATAATATGAAAAGGACTAGAGATAACACAAGAAGAAGGTACAGAAATTAATTAGGCAAAGCTTAACGTAAAACCGTTTTTTCGGAACTTGATTTTAAAGGGAAAGGTCTAGCTGTGGCTCCAGATATCTCGAAATGATTGTTGGTGCGTGTCACGTTGTTTTTCTAGCTCCTAGAGTACGGAATCACAGGATGGATGTTTGATTTAATCCAATCGTTCCAATCAAAAGGAGATCCAAAACAAAGCTGTTATCAACTAACCACCATAGACAATCGCATCTACCTCCCATTAGCATGGGACAGGCTAGCCTCCCAGAGAGTAAAATACTACGCCTCCTTGGCCTTACACTCTCGGCGGACCTCAAATGGAATGACTATATTGAATCCATTGCCAAATCTGCTGCTATGAAAGTCGGCTCTCTGTGCAGGGCCCGGAAATTTTTCCCACCTGAAACTATTCTGCACATATACAAATCTACCATCCGCCCGTGTATTGAATATTGCTGCCATATCTGGTCGGGTGCCCCTGCTGCTCTCCTTGGGCTTCTTGACAAAATACAAAGGAGGATCTGTAACGTGGTTGATACTGACTTGGCAGACCGGCTGCAGCCGCTCTCACACCGGCGTGATGTAGCTTCCCTGTGCCTCTTCTACAAGTACTTTCATGGCTTCTGCTCCGATGAGCTTAGATCACTGGTGCCGCCTAAGCACGAATTTACACGAGATTAGCAACTAGGTCCCACCCTTTTACTGTTAAACAAATAAGATGTAACCGTAAATTCTACTCCAACAGCTTCTTTTCTCGCGCTTCCCGCCTGTGGAACTCCCTTCCACAAGTCTGCTTTCCCGACAGTTACAATCTCCAGGTGTTTAAATGTAGGGTCAATAGACACCTCCTATCACACTAACTCCCAAATATTCTCACAACACTCTCATCTACCCAACCCTTATTCTCGGTATCCTCACCCGCCTATCACCCACCCTCTGTTATTTCCTATATTTAACCAGCCTTTCTCCACTCTACGTAGCCCCCTGCACAGTAGTGGCAGTAACATGCCTTGCTCGGGGTGAAACGCTTATAAAAAAATTAAAAAAAAAGATATGAAGGTCGTTTGGAATGGGCTCGCTTCCAGATTCTTTCTCACGATCCAATTCTTTTTCTTGAGTTTTACACTTTTATGACAGTATCATTTGCACTAATGTCAATAGCAAATCCTTCCGAACAGAAAATTAAGCATAGCTGCTGCTCTTGCAAATGACGTCCCATTAGCGATTGACTTGGACAGGAAATAGCTTGTTTATTTTAACTTCCCCAAAACAGAACTGCTTTCATTAACTAGCATAGAGAATATTTCGGACAACAGTCAGTAAGGTTAACACTGGTCTATAGGGGAGCAACACACTGCGCGTTCTTGGAATCTCATGACTTGCAAAGAACCAACTACACCAGAACTGCCACAAATCACTGTAAGCGATTTGTGAAAAACGCCATGTATAGCTACGCGCTAGCTTAACCAAGGTTGTAATGAAACAAACTGAAACTTGCGTATTCTGGAAGATGACCAACCAAATCATGAAAAGAGAGAAATCAGCTGTGTCTAGAATTATAAATTACTCAGAGATCATATACTCCTCAGCAGACAAGGCCAGACTCATTGCTCCGATATTTGACACAAACGCAACGTTCGATGACAAAGTCAACCCCTCTTCGAATTCCACATCTCACTGAACAGAATCTCAGTAATATGCTCAAGCATGCTACTGATTGGTTTAAATTTATGCGAACGTTTTTAAGAAGATCAAGCTACGCTTATCTTCGATTCGAATTAAGTTATTTAACCTCTACATAAAAGTGAATTTTTCCAGACACTAGAAGGCGGCAAGCGTCTGCCTGGTTATGAAAAATGCGGACAACCGATTCCCAATCTTTTAGTACAGATCTATAAATCTTCTCAGAAATCAGCAGTAAATATTTTGTGGTCATTATAAAAAAGATAGCCGTCGGCCACTGGATATAACAACCCCCTGTGCATAGATCACTATGGATTTTGATCAGATCGTTAACGTCCTAACTACCATACCCCACAGAATAAGTGAGGCCATTCACGGCACACATACCGCAAGCATCATAGTTTTAAATATCTTATCAATGTAATCACTGGATTACAAAATCCTTCCTATCAGGTAGATGCCGTAATGTAGTTATTAACATAGAAACCTGCGTGGCCAGGGCAGACACCGCAGACGTCTCCCATGGATCACTACTCAGTATAAAACTTTTTTTTTCTGATTCACATAAATGATCTACCTAAGAATATACTAAATTGTAAACGTCTACGCCGATCATACGACCATAAAAATCATATTTACAAAAGTCTTGACCATCCGATATTAGCAGATGACCTCTGTTCTGATTTTGTACTACCTTCCTGGTGGGGTAATAAAGTAGCTGGTTACAGTTAATATTTGTAAAACCAAAGTGGTCACGTTGCAACACCAGACCTCGAATTACCACGAGTACGGATGAATGGATGTCCTTTCGAGGAGGCCTTTTGCTCTTTGTGGATATTGTCCTTCAAACTCACACCTGACCTCAGTTGGAACTCTGATACAATTCTTCATCTTCTTCTTCTTCTTCTTCTTCTTCTTCTTCTCTGTGCCATGTTCCTTTAGGACGTAGGCGACCATGGATTTCCACGTCTCCATATCTCTGGTGGCACTTAGCACACTTTCTCCTGTTACTCCACCCAAACATGCTCTGCTATTCACCTGCTCAGGTTCTTTCAAATAAGTTACCGCTGTTTTCCCGTGTCCCTTTTACCCTATATAACCTGTGAGTAGTAGATTCTTCAAGCGTTCCTTTTTCATTACATATCCCAAGAACTTCAGCTATCAATTTTTGATGCTCAGTATTATTTTTTTTATTTCCCACCTTATCCCATCACTAAAGTTGCGAGTGAAATGGCCGGCTCCGTCTACCGCTTCATTAAGCATCTGACTTCAAATAATATCGTCTGTCTATAAAAGCACAATCAGACCAAAAGTGGAGTAATATTGCATATATCATTAAGGACTGTCGAGACATGACATTCCTGTCTTGATAGTTCGAAAGTGTCTTCAATTCTTGTTGGAAAAATATTATTTGCTATACTCCAGTCTCTCTCACAGGCAAAATATTCCGTGTCTCACATTGATCTGTTACTGCTACTATGGGACAACTAGGTCTGAACTTCGCAAATAGAACCAGCCATACCACATGTATAATAGCAAATAACCGACACATCTTCCGTATTCCATCAGAAAGAAGGTAGGTCCACTCAAAAATCATATTCCCTCGAATCACTACTTTATGAAACAGACTCCCAAAAAGATATGTCCTCAATCACTAGAATCTTCACCCATTCAGTTCTAGAATCAAACCGTTATCTTCCCTTCCTATCCATATAAACTGCACCTTAACTTAAACTTCTACCTCAGGTGACAAGCCGATTTTATACCAAGTAAATAATACTCTAGAAAATAAATAAATAATAAGAAAGAAACAATACAATCTATAGGTCTATCTACTGCAGGAAATGTTTCGTCATTGTGTCGTGAGAGGAATTGTTTTCGTCAAAACCATCTCGCATATTCGCAAATATACCATTCGTCTGTGCACTAGATACTGCTTCCATATCTGGTTTATTGGTCCTACAACTCATCTCGAGCTTCTTGAAAAGATCCAAAGGACGATCCCGAATTTATTCGATCGTGACTGGCGTCTCAACTTCAGTCACTTTTTTAGCGACACGGCGTTGATTCCTTCTGGGATTTCTACGAATATTTTTTGGTCAATGCTCTGACAATTCTTTTACCATACTGGCCAGACTATATGAATTTAATCGTGCTACTAGATTGGCGTTTAGGTCCCACCCGATTAACGTTGAAATAGTTAAGTGCAACCGCCACTTCTACTCAATTTTTTTCTTTTATTTATTTTCCCGACTATGGAACTTACTTTTGCGTGCTTCTTTATTAACTATAATTTTCAAAATAATTAAATGCTACGTCAGTCTTCATATTCTTGAAGTTACATAAACATTTGTTCTTTAGAGAGAGAGAGAGAGAGAGAGAGAGAGAGAGAGAGAGAGAGAGAGTGACCGAAGGAGAAAGCGAGAGAGCTAAAGAGAATGAGAGAGAGCGAAAGCGAGATAGAGAGAGATTTAATCTCACACACACACAAAAAAAACACATAACCAGGACCACAGAATATCACTAATCATTGCAAAGGCATTCGTCGTAACTTTCAGAAAAAAAAGTTAATAAATGAAAACCAATGTCTACTCGGAATTGGCAATTTTTAAATCAAACAGATACCGTCAGCTTTGCATAATTACACACAAACATTCACAAATTAATTTATTTGTTTAAAAGTTAAGTATATTCATACAAGAATATAATCGGATTTTTATAATTAAATTTTATATCTATTTTTATCTACAGACCTGAATAAACGAGAAATCTTGTTAAGAAAATATGTGTCCTACGGTAGAATTTGAACCAATGTTCCCTCGGTGAAACTGTAACTTTATCAGAGGGAGGAGGATGCATATTTTCAGACATTTATATATAGATACACAGTTTAATTATAAAAAAAAAACGAGTATCTACTCAAGTATGAGTATTCATTAAAAATAATGTATAACAAATATATCGGAGTTAATCCATTTCGCGGAATTTTCGTCTCTCTCTCTCTCTCTCTCTCTCTCTCTAACTATATATATATATATATATTCTATTTGTAAACGAGTTATTATGCGAACTAGGTTTCTTCCATAAGTGGTGTCTTCAGGCGATTTGCAATAATTGATTTTACCGTTTACTGTTATTTTTTTATCGTTTTAAGAACGCTCACGGAAAGGTACTTTTCGGAACACTCACGTGGAAGGGAATTTTTGAACGCGCAATTTTTAGAAATACAAGGAATTATGGTGTTTTCATCCATGTATGAATCTAAGACACAACTCATTGTAAAAAATTAGGTCGCACAATAACTCGTTTCCAAAAGGAAAATATTCAAATGTACCACAACATAATTAGATTGAACACTTTTTAATAAAAACCTGCACTGGTCTAACCTTATTATGACCAGAAACTATAAACAATCAACATATATATATATATATATATATATATATATATATATATATATATATATTGTGCGTATTTTGGAAGCATTTTTTCATTAATGCAGGTTTCATTGAATAATATAGACAAGTCTTTGTTTTTTTGTTGTCTTTCAACGATATCACCATCAAATATATCAGACGGTACGAACGGATCCTACACAAAATTAATAGACAAAACTTGTCTATATTATTCAATGAAACCTGCATTAATGTCTATATATATATATATATATATATATATATATATATATAACAAAATGTACAGTTATGTTATTTGGTCGCAAAATCTGATAAGATAATTTAATCATTGTTACGTCTCATTCTAAAAAATTTCAACGCATTTCTTTGCAAACAATTCTATTGCAATCATAATCCCAAAATCATTGTAGCTTGATCTTTTATAGGCTTCCATTGGCACACAATAATTATGCAATTTTGAAAGTGTTCCCACTTTCTATAACTCTAAAGACAGTAAATCCGTTTTCTCACTTACTATGAAAGACGTACTTCAAAATATTCTTCAGACTGGCCAGATTATCATTCTGGGTGACATTAATGCACTGATTCAGTAGGAATAAAACCGGGGAACGTTATTGGAAACTATGGCTTGGAAATAAGTCTCATATTTGCTTCTTACGCTAACAGATATGTGTGAAACTGGATTTAGCCATCAGGATCACATTGCTCAGCAGAAATATAAATTTTGAACAGCTTCATTCGATTATATGTTGGCAAGAAGAAGAGAAATATAGTAATCCGGTATCGTTGTTGTAATACGTTGGACAGGTTACTGGATTGAACGCTATTTAATATGCAGAAATATCAAATGTGTTGTCAAAATTAAGGTGCAGGCAGTGGAATGGCAAAATATGTATGAATATTGCAAGTGAATAATGTAGACGTTCGACAGAAAGTTTTACAAGAGAAGGATGCGATACAGTCGAGAAATCATAGGTAGATTTTAATCATAATTTCTTTTAATATTTTTGTCAAAGCTTATGAAAAATAAAGTGCTTGTGGGGCAATAGATACTGACTCGTAATGAGAACTCAGAGAGCTGAGTTCAAATTCCAGTTGGATTCGTTGCAACCTATGTGCAAATGCGTTTGTTAAATGTATCAATCCATCTATTCTCCGTCCAGTAATGGGTGGAATAGCAAAACGCATTCAGTTCTAAATCCTTGATTGACAAGCATAAAACTGCAGAAAAAATTGCAAGCTACTGCTAAAATATCTTCTAGTCATTCAAAAATAGAGAGTCATGATCAGCCATGTGTATAATACGCTTGGCTGTCTATTATACATATATATATGTTAACATATGTTTGTTAAAAAAAAAATTTGGTAATATATGTTTGGTAAAAAAAAAAATCAATATAATAACTGTACATAGATACATAAAAAATCATAAACTATTTTTATAACTCTAAATACATACATGAAAAAGTCCTATATCTCTAGATACCTACAAAAACAATCTTTCCATACAATTACACATAACATATTTCTTGATAGCTAAATCCACTGCTAGGAAGGCTACGTCTCTGTGACCGGCCAGGAAGTTCTTCTCGTCTGAGTCCATTTCGCAGATATACAAATCAACCATCCGTCCTTGCATTGAATACTGTTGTCATATCTGGTCTGCCGACCCGGCTATTCATCATCTAATTTTTCTCGATAGGCTCCAAAAGAGAATCCTTAGTATGATAGTATGCTATATATATATATATATATATATATATATATATATATATAACAGGGCTTATTTGATTAAAGGTATAAGAGAATACATTCGCGTTCAGTGTTCTCATGCAATGACATGATGCTGAAAGTAATACAGCCAAGTAAGTTATGGAAGACTGTGTCAAAAGGGATTAAATCTCCTGCAAATATCGACAATGCTTAGATATTATATAATATTCCGTGGAAATTTTATTAAAAGCAATTTTTCTAGGGACGCCACTGCAATCTCCTGTCGTAAATGGAAGAAGATCACAACAGTTTAAAGTAATATATAGGGTAGTTCAAAAGATAGCTACTTTTGAAATGAAGATTTTAAAGTAACTCAGAAAATTTAACATACTTATATATTATCTATTAATTATAGTTTTTACAAGAAATGGATATGAGTAGAAAGCATTTAATATTGGTTTCTACTTCAAATTCGATATTCCAGCAAATTTTGCTACCAGCATCTTGATTCTCCCAGTAAATGTTTCAAATGATTTCATCAGAAAATCGTTTGGTATGGAAGAAACATCTTCTTTTATAAACCTTTTAAGTTATTCCAATGTCTCGGTTTTATGTAGTAAACTTGTTTTTTAACTAATCCAAAAAATGTTATCGGTTGTTGATTCAGGGCTCGTGGCTAGACATTCGTACATAAAAGAAGGAGTTACTTTTAAATCACTGTTTATTATGTTAAATCATAAGTAACTTCGATGTTATTTTCACAAGCCGTTATGTAAAGTGATCGTAAAAATTGGTATTGATTGAGCAATTTGTTGTATTTCGGTTTTGTTTTTGATGCCATATCAAATTATTTAGTGCCGAAATATATTTTTCAACTGTAGGAATAATCATTCATTTTCTATTTTTCCTATTAATTTTATTTTATTTTATTTTTTTGTTTTGTTAGAGTAAACTTCATCTAGTATAAGACCCGATGGGTTATATTAAGAGTCATTTTTGCAGATAGGAGAGAAAGATAACATTTATTCCTAGATATTCACAGGTTAAGATTAAAGAGATCAAATAAATATCATCTTAGTGGTAGGTTTTACAGAGTAGTAGTTCCCGGAAAAAGTTTTTCGAATGGAACTTCCTTCTCATTAATAGAATACGGAGATTATGTGAGAGATATCCCAAATATGCTGACGGTGCTTGATAAAAAACTCAATCTGATAACTCTAAATAGACACATGAAAAATCATAAACCATTTTTATAAATCTAAAAACATGCATAAAACAATTAATAAACATTTTTATAACTCTAAATACATACATAAAAAATTTCTTTATCTCTAGATACCTACGAAAACAATCTTTTGATACATATAAAAAATAATTCCTTGATAGCTAAATCCACTGCTACGAAGGTTGGGTCTCTGTGATGGGCCAGGAAGTTTTCACGTCCGAGTCCATCTTGCAGATATACAAATCAGCCTTCCGTCCGTGCATTTGCTATTGTTGTCATATCTGGTCAGGTGACCCTGCTATTAATTAAATTTTTCTCGATAGGCTCCAAAACGAATCTGTAGTATGATCGGTCCTGACCTGTCAGCTCAGATCCAACCACTTGTTCAACAGTTAATAACAATTTTTATAACTCTAAATACATACATAAAAATTTCTTTATCTCTAGATACCTACAAAAACAATCTTTTGATACAGTTAAAAAAATAATTCCTTGATAGCTAAATCCACTGCTAGGAAGGTTGGATCTCTGTGATGGGCCAGGAAGTTTTCCCGTCCGAGTCTGTCTTGCAGATGTACAAATCAGCCTTCCGTCCGTGCATTTGCTACTGTTGTCATATCTGGTCAGGCGACCCTGCTATTAATCTAAGTTTTCTCGATAGGCTCCAAAACGAATCTGTAGTATGATCGGTCCTGACCTGTCAGCTCAGATCCAATCACTTGTTGACCGACTGTATGTGGCTCTCCTCTGACATTCTCATGGTTTCTGCTCCGACGAGCTTAGCTCACTGGTGCCTGGTCTATAAGGATTGACTCAAGCAACCAACCTGGCAAAAAGGTTCCAGTAAAAAAAAACAGTTTGCAGTTAAAACAATTACATGCAGCTGCCACTCTCTTTACTCAGCATTTTTTCTCGTCCTTACCGCCTGTGAAACTCCCTTCTGTACGTCTGTATCCCTGAAGTCTAAAATCTTCAAAACTTGAAATACTATGTCACTTACAATCTCCAATCCACTTGACTCCAGTTATTCTCTTCTCTTTTCCCCATCATTTTGTGTATATTCTTCTTTTCCTTTCTCAAACTACACTGGCAACTCTCATCACACCGGTATTCCCATCCTTCTGTTGCTATTTCTCAGACACCCGGTTTGTCTTTTTCATCTTACGATCTCTTCCTGTTTAAATTTCTTTTTTCTCTTATGTAGTTCATGCGCACCAGTGGCGGTACCGTCTGTCTAGGAATGAAACAAGTAAAAATAAAACAAAAAATACTGGCTAAAATATTACCCAAAAGCACTTAGAAAACTTCTAAAAAATTGTGACCAGAAAGGAATAAAATTATATGGAAACATAAAAAAATTAAATAAAAAAGTAACAACTGTACATTTTATTTGTTTTTAATGAAACTTATATTCGCCATTCAAGTTCTTCCAATGTCTTGATTTCGTGAACGTTTCTTTAACCAATTACAAAGAAAAATGTCACTGGACTCATATTTAGCCATACAAATTCTAGTGAATTCCTTTTCAATCATCGTGTCTATTATATTAATGTTATTATGTTTTCTCATGTTCCTGCTACTAAAGGAGAAAAAGGTACCCTTAGTAAAAATCAATCATTTTTCTATATTATGTACCTCAAGTAACTCACAAAAGAACAGCATAATTACTTTTAAACTGAATTTTTAGAAATGGAAAAGTTGTTTTGAAACGTTTATTTTAGACTTATATGAAAGCTACATGATTAGATTTACTATTTCCAGTAAGCAAAATACTCTGGTTTATTTCAAACAAAAATTATATTGATTGGAATACAATAATTTGAGTTTTCTTTACAATTTTTGAATTTACCGCCATTGTCGATCGAGCGACATAAAACAAAACAAAATATAATTCTCGGATTTAAAAATCTTGCAAAAATAAGGTATATAACTGTGCCATATTATTTCTTGATAATTTGCAAATTTCATGTTAAATTAGTCTGATTTACGCAAGCATTAATTATTTATAGCGTGAGATTTAGAATAAAATTATTTGGCCTCTTTATCTTTTATGTGCCATGTCCTTTCAAGACGTAGGCAATCATAGATTTCCACATCTCCCTTTCCCTGGTGGCTCTTAGCACGCTTTCTCTTGTTGCACCATGCAACTCTCGTTCCGTCATCCACCTGATCAGGTCCTTTAAATATTTTATCCGCTGCTTTCCCCTGTCGTTTTTCCTCTATCCGGCCTGTTAGCAACAGGTTCTCCAAGCCATCTTTCCTCATTGCATGTCCAAGGAACTTTACTTGTCTCTTCCTGATGCTAAGTATTAATTTCCTTTTCCTCTCCATCCTTTCCAAAACCTCGTCATTGCTTACATGCTCGGTTTATGATATCCGTAACATCCTTTTTGGAAATTTTGGAAAGCTTCTTTTGCCATTCCAATTCGCCTTCGGATCTCAGTGTTGCACTGTCCGTCTTCTGTTAGAACAATTCCTAGTTATTTAAATTTCCTGCTTGATTTTAGAGTCCCTCACCTGTAATTGTCATTTTGGGCTGCCCCTTTTGCTGATGACCATGCATTTGGTTTTTCTGCAGTTTATTCGTAGTTCTTTCTTGTCACCCTCTTCAGCTACCTTCTGTAGGAGGTCTTGTAGTTTTTTCAGTGTCTGCTATCAGCAATGTATCATCTGTGTACCTTATCTTGTTTAAATCGTGGCCTCTGATGACACCTGGCATAACTTCTAGGGTTCTCAGAATAGTCCCGCTGTATAAATTGAGAAGATGAGGTGAAAAGACGCATCCTTGTCTTACGCCCCTTTCAAAATTCGTACAATTGCTGAATTCCTTACCTGTCCGTCTGCAGGAACTTTGCTGCCAGTAGAGATTCTTGATTACTCTTAGATCTTTCCCAAATATATCGTGGCTGCCAAGCATCTCCATCAATTCTTTGTGGCGTAATGTGCCAAACGCCTTTGCATAATCTATAAAACATAGCTACAAGGCCTTCTTCATTTGCATTGCCTTCTCAGAGAGCATCCTAATCAGAAACATGGCGTTCCTTGTTCCAGTGTCTTTGACGAAACAGCACTGTTCTCGTCCTATCTCAGGCTTGATTCCGATTCTCGCCGTATTCATCATGATTCGAATGCTCAATTTTGTTACATGGCTCATTAAACTGACGGTTCTGTGGAATTCGCACTCGTTTAATCCTGCCTTCTTAAGCAGCGTTATGAAGATCGACTTGCTGTGGTCATCTGCTATTACAACACTATTATAAATTTTATTTATTATTTCTGTAATTTTCTCTATGCCAAATTCTTCCAGGGCTATCAGCAGCTCGATGACTATGCCGTCTGGTCCCGCTTCATTGTTTCTGTTCAGTTTGGCTATTGCAGATTCCACTTCAGACATTAATATTTCTGGTCCATTCACATCTTTTTGTATTATAGGTTGCCCTCTCCTGTCGTGGAAAAGATCGTTTATATATTCTCCCCATCGTTGAAGTATTTCCTCTTTCTCTAATCCTTGGATTTTATACATCCTATTGAAGAGCATGTTTTTTCCTGTCAGTTTTTTATTTCTTTATTATCTCTCTACATTTGCACATTTGTCATTCAGCCATTCCTTTTTAGCCTGTCTGCATTTTCTACTTATTTTCTTGTGCGGTTACCTATACACCATTCTATGCCTTGATATCATCATTTTCCGTCTCCTTTGCATCATGTCGAGAATCTCTTTATTCATCCACTCGTTTTTTTTTACTGCACCTGATTTCCATTGGGGCAATGTTTTTGTTGATGTCACTATCGCTTCCTTAAGTGAGTCCCATTTCTATTATACTTTTCCAGCTTTTTCTTCATGTTGGATTTTCACTATGTTACTGTATTCTTTCTGTAGGTTGAGGTCATTCAGGAGAGTGCTTTATTTTAGTTTTGGTGCTTCACAAGTCTTCTTCATTCTCCGGAGTTTCACCATTAGTTTAGAGATGATTGGCACATGCTCGCTTCTTTTTACAGTCGGCGCCTGGATACGCTTTGCTTTGAACCACTGCATTTCTGAATCTCCTGTTTATGGTTATGTTGTATATCTGGTTTTTCGTGTCTCCTCCTTGACTTCTCCATGTCCATAGACGTCGTGGGTGTTCTTGAAACCAGGTGTTAGTTGTTACCTGCAATATTGAACCCATTTCTCTCCTCGTTCATTGCGATGCGTCGTGAATCAAGATTTTTTTGACAGGTTCTTAATTGGAGATAAAGTGTTTTTAAAGGACATAATTTTACAAATTTCTTTCGGGTAAGGGAGGAAACTCTGACCTTTTACTTTGCACATAGAAATTACCATACAAAAAAAATCAAATGCACAAAAAAAAAAATTAAATTATTTCAAAAATATGGCTGCAGAACAAATTTCATTAATCTTTTTAATGTTCAATAGAATCATCAATTTTTAACTAAAAAATCTAACCGCAATATATCTATGAATATCTTTAAAATATTTTAAAAACTTTATGAATAATTACCATAACAGAAAAATGAAAACAATAATTTTAAATTTCCAGAGTCATCGAAATTTTTTCTTGAGAATATAATATCCTTGATTATTATTATTTATTGAAGCAATTAAAAGCTTATCAAATTATATAATATCAGAGATTTATTGCATTTTTAATGTTACATTTCGGTGCAGATTTTTAGATACTGTTCCACAAACTGAAATTGAAAATAGATGATTTATATTCCCCAATGAGTCCTGCGTTTAACTAATAAAGCTATATTTTTATCAAACTAAAATTAATTAAGATTTCATGGATTTACGTTCCGGGGGTCGTAACAGATGAAAAAAAATTACGACGATATTTAAAAAGTAATAATTTCAAAAATAATTTCATCCATTTGCGAATTTCCATTAAAATCTAACCATTATTTGGTTTCTGACAGAATTTCTAAATTAATGTTTTGGGACTGGAAAAAAGTCGGTGATGTAATCATTACGTTTTCCATTGTTAACTTTCGCAATGTTTTGGTTACCCGCTGACTCAAATCAAAATAAAAATCAAGCGAAAATTTCGCACATGTAAGAATGGATTAAAAAATTTACCAAATAAATAAAAATTACTTTCATCTTTCCTCTTAATAATATTGTAAACATATTGATGCAAAAAAATCGTTTTTATTAAGTTTTGGACCTTTTTCATTCATACTATCCTGTTTTTTTTAGTGATTTACTAACGGTACCTACTAATCGTTTTGAAAATAAATATTTGCTTTCAATCGTTTGAAAAAGGGTCGGTCAGTTAACTGTCATGCGTTATAAACGCTTGAGCGATCATCTCTCCAAGGAGACATGACTGTCTTAGCAGAAAATTTTCCTGCAGGAGATTACCATTACATTTTGAGGTAGACTGATTGCCAACCAAATGTACAGAAGCCAAACCGCCTGCTATTTGACCCATAGCTGGAGAGAGAAGCGATAGATTCATAATTTTCCTAATAGTATTTGCACATAGGTGAATACATCAAATTTAACTTACATTCGAAATCGGCTCTCCGATTTCCTAGTCCGAGCTGAAATCCTCTGCACCACAGCGCACATCCACCATGTGAACTTAAAAACACAGCTCTACAAAGCAATATTTGCCAAAAAATTAAAACTGGTTACCAAGCGCTTCATCGATGGCAAAGAATGAAATGAGTGCACTAATGAAGAACAAATACATAATCAAATTGTAGTTCGCTCAAAGAACGAACGATGTGTATCATCGCATATTTCTCTCGGGCGAAATGTTAGTTATAAGATTATGTTTGTCATTACAAAACCTGGCTAATAAAAGAAATATGAATATTAAGAATCATATTAAGCCTTAGCGTGAAAACTTAGTGCAAGAAAGGGATTGATCCATTTAATACTGTGTTAATGAATATAAATTACATTAGGACGAAGGCTGTTACGGTTTATTATGTGATATCTTTGCTCACTCTTACTCGAGGCATAGATGGTTATTTGCAGCGCCCATCTAGGCCCTGAATAATGATTCAGAAATGTTTCGTTGGACCCATGTTATCACCATCAAGAATGTGATCCATAATATATATATATATATATATATATATATATATATATATATATGTATATATAATTTTCAATTAAATATATATATATATGTATATTATTTTCATTTGAATATATATATATATATATATATATATATATATCATTAAAATATATATATATATATATATATATATATATATATATATATATATATATATATATGGATTTTAATGATACATCATACACTAAAAGTCTGCCTTCTTCTACCGAGCGTCCATAGCTCGGAGGTAGAATCGCCTACTGACGCAAGTCTGGTCGGGATTCACTCCTGGGTTAAAAGCAATCGGATTTTTAACCGTACTGAAGAGATGTGATGCAGCGAAAAAGATATGTCTGCTGATGATTATATATATATATATATATATTAAATATAAGAGACAATGAATGTCTATTATGTTTAATCATGAGCCGTTCTAAACGTCGTATATTTGCTTTAATTTCAGTTGAAAATAAAGACAAAAATTCTCCAACATTTGGATAATTATTTATTGGTTTTCTTCTAAGATTTCGGCTCACATGAGCCATCTTCAGAGAGGTAGTTTAAACTGAAATATTATAAAATCCACCATCACCGACGATTTTATTTTGTGTTGACATAAAACTCCGCTTGGCAACGGCAATAGTTACTAAAAATAATAAACGCAGTTCTTAAGTTTGCGATGCGGTTTTATGACGTCACACTGCGGGATAGCGCGAAATGACAACAAAACCATGTAGTCAAATGCAATGTAATATGTTATTTCCTGTTTTAAAGTTGATTTTATTGAGTGTTGGTTGTTTTGATTTGATGTACATGGCCTCCAATATCTGCAGGTTCCTCTTACTGTGTGTATGAGTAAGGATCACCGTATTGTTGACCAAAATCTGTCTGAAATTACCTACATGTGTATGTTTTTCAGAGAAATGTTGTTTAATAGTACTCTTATCAGAAATATGACATGTAAGTCTACGGGAGAGCGTGGTTGTAGTAAAACCAATATATGTACTAGGTTTTTGATTAGTAACAGAGATGCAATCTCTGAATGGGCATGTAAATTGGTACACTACATTGGTTTTTTGTAAAGAATTTAGTTTAGTGCTTGTTGGGTTATTATAGACTATGAGGTCAATTGTTTTAAACTTTTATAATATATAATGAGTTTAATTTGATTATTACTTTCCACTGGTTTAACATTTCTACGTATTATGTTTTTGAGAGTTTTTTCATCTTGTTTATAATTATTATGTATTTGGTTGCAATAGTATAAGTTAATAGTGTTATGTTTATTTTGAAGTAAACCATTATTATTAATATTATCATTATTGTTAGAGCTATTGTTAATTTTGTTGAGATACATTTTAATTTGTTGATCAATAACGGAGTTCGGAAATCCATTATTGACTAGTGTCTGCTTAATGTTGTGTAATTCTTTATAAAATATAGATTTAGAAGAAGATATCATTTGTGTGCGTTGAAGTAAGTTTTTTATAACAGCTAACTTATATCGTTGGGGGCATTCACTATTATAATTGAGAAGACACGAATTTATGCTAGTTGGTTTCCGATATAGAGAAGTAGTAAATTTATGTGTGCTAGAATCAATGAATACATCAAGGAATGGGAGTTTGTTATTAATATTAAGATCTAATGTAAATGTGAGGACGGAGTGACTTTCAAATTTGTTTTTAAGATATTTAATTTGATCGATATTCTTAGCTAAAACAAATATGTCATCTATGTATCTTACATATATAGAGGGTTTATTGTTGTCATTAATTATTTTATTTTCTAGATTTGCCATATAATAATTAGAAAAGAGGGGACCTAAAGGAGATCCCATCGCAATACCATCTATTTGTGTATAAATATTGCCTAAAGGATCCTGAAAGGGTACTTGTGTGGTGCATGCAAATAATAGTTTTTTTAATATAGTGGGTTTAATATTGATTGATGGGAGAGTAGCATGGTTGTATACATCACGGATAATGATGTCAATTGTTCCCTGGATGGGAACATTTGTGAATAAGTTTTGGACATCAAAAGATGCAATCATTTGATTCTTAGGTTTTACGGAATGGAGAATCTGTAAAAATTCGTCCGTGGAATTAATACTATATTTACCAGGAAGATATGAAGTAATTAGTTTGTTAAGTGTTTTGGAAAGGTTATATATTGGTGTGGGTATTTGAGAAATGATAGGTCGGAGGGGATGATCTTTTTTATGGATTTTTACATTTCCATAAAGTTAGCCGGGCTGATAATCACCTATAATCTTTTGAAGTTTATAGGATCCTATTTCAGCATTGTTTGCAGTAATAAGTTTATTCATATGTTTTTTAAGTTGTGTTGTGGTATTACTAGTTAATTTTTTAAATTTATTGTGATCGTCGAGAATGGCCTGTAATTTGGAGTGATATTCCTGTCTGTTTAAAATAACAAATGTATTGGTTTTATCGGCACGTCGGATAAAAATTTTTGTTATTTTTGAGATGTGTGGCTGCTTTTATAAGAGGCATATTTATAATATCATTAGGATTTTTTCTGGTAACGGTGTTTGATTGAATCAGCTTTGAGTAATTATTTTAAGCCTACCTGTGTAGTAATATGGTTGTCCTGTTCGAGTTGAAGTATTTGTTGGTATAAAGCTTCAATTTCCATTTGTTTAAACATTGAATTAGGTTTCTGTGCGACATGAAAATTTGGTCCGAGATTAAGGAATTCTATTTCATCTGGAGTAAGCTGGTAATCCGATAGATTAATGAAGTTGTCATTGATATTTGGTAAAAGTATTTTTCCTTTATATAATTTGTTTAGCTTTTTTTGGATGACTTGTTGATGGGATTCATGTTCCTTTTGTGTTGTATTGTATAATAAATCCAATATTTCCTTGAAATTTTCACTTGTGGTAAAAGACTGTAAAATTCCTTTAATGTGTACAATTTCAGTGTTGATTTTTTGTAATTCCTGTTTGGATGTGTGCATTTGACGTTTTATGAGGTTCCATTGCAATTGTTAGTGGTGGGATCATTTTTACTGCGGCATCATGTAACTTAAATTTAGTATATCGAGGCAGCAAGTAATTTTCTAAACATATGCTATTAAATATAAGAGACAATGAATGTCTATTATGTTTAATCATGAACCGTTCTAAACATCGTATTTTTGTTTTAATTTCAGTTGAAAATAAAGACAAAAATTCTCCAACATTTGGATAATTATTTATTGCTTTTCTTCTAAGCTTTCGGTTCACATGAGCCATCTTCAGAGAGGTAGTTTAAACTGAAATATTATAAAATCCACCATCACCGACGATTTTATTTTGTGTTGACATAAAGCTCCGCTTGGCAACGGCAATAGTTACCAAAAATAATAAACGCAGTTCTTAATTTTGCGATGCGGTTTTATGACGTCACACCGCGGGATAGCGCGAAATGACAACAAAACCATATAGTCAAATGCAATGTAATATGTTATTTCTTGTTTTAAAGTTGATTTTATTGAGTGTTGGTTGTTTTGATTTGATGTACATGACCTCCAATATCTGCAGGTTCCTCTTACTGTGTGTATGAGTAAGGATCACCGTATTGTTGACCAAAATCAAAACAACCAACACTCAATAAAATCAACTACAGAGCATGCGTCCAGTAGCCAGGTTGGGGGGGGGGGTCAAATGACCGATAGTCAAAGAGCAGCTACCATTAAATTCTTTCATTGAACGACATCGCTAAGAAAATAAAATAAATAAAACCGCAAACCATTTATATCGAAACGATACTTGAAAGCCAAAATAATTTACACAATCTTGTTTAATACATCGTGGCAGGGATCAAAAACAGAAGCTCAAGGAGTTAAGTGCCATACGTGAATCACGCTTGGGCGATCATGTCTCTTTCGAGACATGATTGACTGTGCATATGATTATCCCGCAGTAGGTTGCCATTGCTTTCTGCGGTAGACTGGTTGCCGACCAAGGCTATAGAACCCAATCTGTCCTGCTATTTAACCCATAACTGGAATGAAGAGATGGATTGATACCTTTCCCAAGGGTATTTACGCGTAAGTGAATACAATGGATTCAACTGGAATTCGAACTCGGCTCCCCGGTTTCTCGTTCCGAGCCGATATCCACTGTACCACAATTTTTAATAGCGTTCGCACCATGATATTTAATAAAGGCAATAAGGCGCCCTTAATTACCGAATGGAGAAATATTAGAAAGAAGTACATAACTAATGAGTGAGAATAGAGGAATTGTAATCAGGAGGACATTAGATAGAAACTAAGTCACATTTTGATTTTAGCAGATTAAAGTTGTCTGGAAATCGCGATCTGGAAACGAGATCCACAAGCGAAAAGTGCGAGAAAAAGCTGTTATGATATAATTTACGGTTACACTTTGTTCAACTATAAATTTGTGAGATCTCTTCGCCCGTTTAGTATTGAGCTTAGGTGCAAACATCTCATCCGAGTAACCAGCATAAACATATTCATAGAATTAATGCTAACCACTAACTTTGCTAATACAAGTCTCCTTGAGAGGAACAAACTATGCCTCTCGGCCACACTTTTTTTTAATGGACATGATGTGGAAAGGTTACATCGGTTCTATACTTGAAACTACTGCTATGAAGTTTGGCTCTGTGCGTCGGAACTGAAAGTTTTTCTCTTCAAAATCAATCTTCAACTTTTATAAATCTACCGTTTCTCTGCGCATTGAGAACAACAGTTATTATGCTACTCACAACCTCCCAATCAGAGGCCTCGCTCCCGGATGCGGTTTACCGTCATGCCCAGGACCGCTTTGAGTATTCGAAACGAAAACTTACTTAGAAAAATTTATTAGTTTGAGGATTCGATATAAAAACTGATTTTTTAAGTTATCAATTTTTTTGAGGATTCGAAAAGAAAACTCTATGAAAATATCGAAATCATATTTGACCAATCGCTATCCTTTTTCGAACAGGAAATTTACAAATTAAATTCGAAAGCGTTAAAAGCGGGAAAAATTGCCGGATCGTAAAGTGCAATACGAAGAGGACAGTTATAGATTCAAATATGGATCCCATGTTTAGTTTAAAAAAACAAAAGCGAATAACAGAAATTGTTCAAAAGAGAGCATTGTTAAAATTACGTGATGAGTTGTATGGTATCGAGGAGTAATGCTGTTATATGATATGTACGGAATATGAGAAGAGACGTTTTCTGTGTTTAATGCAAGAGAGAGAAATAAAATCCTAGAAGGAGAATTAGAGGAGAAAAAGAAAGAAATGTAGCATTGAACTGTATTCGTATTCAAGATGAGAGTTAAAAAAGGCGAACGCACTTTGAATACAAACTAAAACAAAAAAAAAAAGAAAAGAAAAACACTGCCCAAGACGTTGGTGTACATCGGAATCACTTAAGGCAAATAACTATATTTTCCAAAGAAGGGATTAGATCAAAAGCGAATTCTATGATCAAAAAGGCTACTTCTTATGTCGGAGAAAAGAATATAACTTCAACTATTGTTCTTCAAGGGGAAACAGGAGAGAAAATCTGCTGAACGAATTACATTCATAGCAATTGATTATGTCAGACAACATATCGCTACGCAGCAGAGCCGAGAGAGGATCTAAACAACGAGCATAAAAATAGACAAGAAAATAAGATTGAATCAGGCGGTTTGCAGAAGAAAAAATAACAACTTGCTGACCATTGCGGAAAGAACCACTCCATTGTAAAGATAAAGACTGGTAAGTATTCTGCGCGTGCGTATAAATCACCTGGGACATTTCCTTACGGATATATTTGCAATGCGTAATGCCGTTAGAGAAAACAGTATTTTTATATAAGTGCTTTAGTTTGGTAAAATACTGGCGTGTGGATACCTTAAGGGAAACTATCGTTATTCGTATAGAAGTAAATGAGATATTAATGCTGTGAGACGTACAAAAAGTAAAGTTATGATATACAGTTTGGCAAAGTATTTACGCATAACAACAACCTGAAGAAAAAAGATAACAAATTATAAATGAACTTAGAATTGACAAAGAGGGAAACCAAAAATCAACTCTGCTTGCACGTTCAAATAACTAGACGCTTACTTATAAATACATATCGACAACAATTCCGAACGATCATTGTTTGCCTTTTAGAAGGGGAAAAACGCTAAAGCTAAGCTGTGTTTAACATATATCCGCCTCTGTGAAAATACTTACAAATGCATTTATTATAACATTGTCTGCGATAGCAAAGGAAGGAAAAGAAAGTCGAAAGGAATTTTTCATACTAAAGTTCAACAAAAACAAGTCTCGTGAAGTATTCAAGCCAGAAGGTTACTCTTAAAATGATTATGATGAACTATTTGTTTTTTCTTTTGTTTTCTTCAATTATCGATACTTTCTAGGTTATTTGAACATATTTTAATATATATATATATATATATATATATAGTTGTATCCTTGATAATTTGTAAGGTTAATTTCACAGGCATTCGTAATCTAATGATAACTCAATTTTAGAATTTAACACAGTGTTACAATGAAAATAAATTGGATGAATTTACAAATCCAATTTTTAAATAGTTTATTTCGTGGATATTTTATAAATCCTCTCCTCAGACTAAGGTTTTTCGCAAAAACTAATGTATTTTATTTATCTACACAAAATGAAATGGTGGGGGGCAGGGTAAAGGGAAAACATATATATATATATATATATATATATATATATATACGCTCTCTCTCGCCGATTAAGTATTATGGAGAACTGGTGAACTTTAACAACAGTAGCTAATCACTGCTATAAACGCATCGTTTATTCAGTAATGAATTTGAACACTCTCGGCAACTAGCGTGTATTTACTTCATGTATATAACAAGCTAAGATCTACCTTCCTCGACCGATCGCTCATAGCTTAGAACCCATACTGATTAGCTGTGATACAGCGAAACAAAACTGTGTGCGGGGTAACATATATATATATATATATACATATATATATATATATATATATATATATATATATATATATATAGATAGATAGATCCTTCATGTTATAATAAAGTCCGATGTATGACCTTCGTCTGATGACAAATGAGATAGATTACTACATCGGCTTGAATCAAACGGTTAATCTTGCCGAAAACAGTCAAATATGAGAGGCTTGTATGAGAGTGATTATATATATATATATATATATATATATATATATATATATGTACGTATTAATAAATATACATACACTCCTACGACCTTGGCAATAAAATGAAGAAAAATGTTATCAATATATATATTGATTGCAAACGACTTCATTATATTGTTCTGTATTTTAGTGTTTTGTATTTTAATTGCAAAGATTGAAATACTAAGGCATTGTTGATGTATTACCCAATTACACAATGACGAAGGATCTGAATTTTTGCACGGGTCGAAATATATTTTGTACCGAACGCATGCGCCAACTTCTGTACGTCAACTACATTTAAAAGATGTGAAATACACACAATTTCATGTCTACAATTCCTCATATACATAAAAATAATTTTCAAAGATTTTTGTTATGTTGTATGTCTGAAATATTTTCAGCATCATCAAAACACTAATTTTCTACTAAAACATTCAGCAAACACATTTTTTCTGTTTGTATTAAATGAGTATATTTTATATATGCAATGAAAAGCAAGTTTCTATATGCATTAGTAATTCGACTTTCGATCCTGGGTTAAAAGCAATCTGATGTCTAACCGTACTGATGAGCTGTGATACAGCAAAACAGGTCTCTCGGCAGATATATATATATATATATATATATATATATATATATATATATATACTTGTGTATTTTGGCAATAATCACGCTTTAATCATGTTGCATTAATATCAAATAAAAGGCACTGCCATTAAGCTTTTTCTAAAATTTTTCTAGAGTTAATACTAGTATTTATTTTTCTAAACAAGAAGCCTGTAGAAATATATTCAGTTAATATTTTTTTTTAATTTCCCTTGACAATTGTTAAATCAATAGCCAAAGCTCACGGGCACAGCAGAAACTTTTACAATCGTCACACACAAACACATACACACACACACTCATATATATATTCATATATATATATATATATATATATATATATATTGGTATATTTTCTGAAGGTGTTAATGCCGAAATTGCTGTTTTTTCACTAGTTTAATGATGGAGAAATTTAAGCAAGTAGATTTTTTCAGAAGGTGCTCGATATCAACGTAAATTTTGAGCTTCATAGAATTAATGTGCAGAAAATATTCACTTAATTGTATGTGTATGTTGTAGTTTTCGGGTTACTCTTTAGTTGCATGTATTTATTTTTTCTTTTGGTATATAAGTAGTAATCATTTATTTATTTGAATGTCTACATTTTTTATTATCTTGCAAAGATTCTATTCAAACATTTCAATAAATTTTAGGTGTTAACTTTGTTTGCTGAAAAAACTGAATATTCTGCTCGTAAATTATTCTCAAACACTACTCTTGAATAATCCAGGGTATCATTGTCTCTATTCCGACTGAGAATTGTGTTGCTGTTGTGTGATATTCACAGAGCTCCTTTTATGTTATCGGCTGTCATCTTTAACCTAGATTTACAAAGAGCATGCAGACCCAATTATATCACTGTAATAATCATTAAGTTGTGTGCTACTAAACTGCCTGCTATTCTCTATAAACTGTATAATAAATGCCTCACATCCTCCTGAGATGTCCGACTTTACAGACTATCAGTCAGTTAAGTGCCATACGTGAAACACGCTTGGGCGATCATGTCTCGAAAGAGACATGACTGTCAGTGCAGAAGATTATCCCGCAATAGGTTACCATTACATTCTGCGTAGACTGCTTGCAAGCCAAGGCTATAGACCCCAATCTGTCCTGTTATTTAACCCATAACTGGAAGGAAGAGACGGATTAATACCTTTCCCAAGGGTATTTACGCGTAAATGAATGCAATGAATTTAACTGGATTTCGAACTTTGCTCCCCAATTTCTCGTTCCGAGCTGATATCCACTGCACCACACATGCACATCCCCGTTGTTGTTTTCGTCTATATTGGCGGCGGCGGCGGCGGCGGCGGCGGCGGCGGAGTGGGCGTTGTCGTAGTCGTACTTGGTGTCACCTCGCATCGGTGGCGGCAGCAGTGGTATCGGCGGCGGCAGCGGAAATGTCAACGGCAAACGGCAAAACGGCGGTCGACGTGCAGCAGCGCCAGCAGTGAACCACGGAATCCGGTAACGGTGCGTCAGGCCTAGACGGACGAGATCTAACGCACGCCACAGGCTGACAGGCTTTCCAACTATAAGACGATTTAAATTCTACCTCTTTTTAACCAACCGCTAGAGGCCTTAATATATGCTACATTAGTTAATCATTTCTCCTTGCATGGCTTTTTCTCAGACAAGCTTTCGTTTCATTATGTCAACTGATTATGTACTGATGATAATTACGTAAAACATCTAAAAATGATCTAGACAAAATATTTAAGCTTGTGCAGTAGAATCGGACATATCGAAAACTTTTGAGAATACATGTATTCGGGACAAGCTGAAAAATTATGGTGCCACCAGACACATTTTTGACTCAATCCAGTGTTTCTTATTGTTGTGGCCTGTTAGGATCAGGAAGAAAAACACGGAAACAAGAAGGTAGTTGAAACAGTGTATTTGAATAACTGAACATATATACAGAATAAGAGTGTTATTAGTCAGCATATAGAAGTAACTTTCGAGTTACACTGCGTCTCGACTGTTTTCTGACTGCTTCTAGACTGCCTCCAGATTCCCTTCTCGGAATGTCACGCAGGTTAATATCTATTGTAGGAGTTAAAGTCCATTTCTATGTAGAATGGGCATTATAACACTTATCAAATAGAAAAAGGAAAGTTAACCGAATCGGCAATTCTGCTACATCGTATCATACTTAACTGATTGTCCCACTGAACGCTATTCAAGATCAAACACTGTTTTATTTTTTCTAACGACACATCCGATGACATCAGCTCTCAACTTAGCATCCAATCGGACGAGACAAACATTAACTCCTGCCACAATATTAATGTAGATCAATCTGACAAGTTAAAAACGGTAACTGATCACCAAAACTACCTTAAAACTAAGGAAAGAAATGGATCGTTTCTGTAAACGTCTTCAAAACTAAACTTATCTGTAGTAAACATCTGGGAATCATTATCTGCCAGCCATTTTCACGGATGATGTTAACCGACAGGAAAATGATTCGATGCGCCTTCCTTGGATAATATCCACTGCTATGTTACCTGGACTTTATGAATTTCAGAGCAGTACAAGACAGTTTAGAATTGAACCGAGTGGATGTAACTGTACATTAGTTACCAAACGTTTATTTTCACGAACTTCTCGCTTTTGTAACTTCATTCCGACTACATGCTTCTCAGCCAGATTTATCCTGAAGCAATTTAAATTGTATACCATCCGGTTACTTTTATTTTTATTGATAATTTTAATCGTTCTGTTCGTAATTCTTCAACGAACTATATCCTCCCACGTTTCAGCAGCTCTAGTGCTATGCTTGTGTGATACCGATGAGCACTCTAGAGAAGAAAATTTGAAAAAGGACAGTGACAACTTCGGCGATATATGCATAACTCTTCAGCCATGAATTAAGTACTATCGGTGATTGGCGTGTGTATACGATGCTTATATATAATACGCTAAATGTTCCCTTCTCTGATTCCATGTGCCTATGACTTCGGGGTTAGCGACTCCGACTGACACCAAATCGTTCGAGTCTCCCGCCCGGAGGCAAGTGTATGTTTAGCCACACTGATGAGTTGTGATACAGTTAAACAGGTTGGTATGTGAATGACGAAATATATATATTAATATATTACAGAAAAAGAAGATTAACATAACTGGTTATAAAAAACTCGACACATTGAAATTATTTTTTTGCACATTGTATTTGATCGATATTCGTAATTAAGTAGATATTCTCTTTATAATCAAACAGTATTATATATTTATTTCTACCGGCCTGATTAATTACGTTAATTCTTTTTACGAAAATGTGTGTCATTCGGCAGAATTCCACAAATAAGAAGCCACAATGTGATCTGGGCGCGCCTTAGACCTCTCGACTACGAAATGTATCGTAATGCCGAATGACACACATATTTGTAACAAAAATTTAAACCTGGTATTTTTAGACGATTTTCAATAACTGATTTTCCAACGTTTTTCAAGATCTGAAAAATTATTAAATAAAAAATGAAAAAAAATCACTGAATGAAAGATCGTAGGTAATATCCAGATGTAATAACACCTACAGATACATCTGTGGACCATACAAAGCTAGAATATTAATAGATCCCAAGTTGGCATGTATGCCGACGACACAACAATCTACTCCCGCATCGATCAGAAACCAAGTCTGGACGACAAAGTGAACCTCGCTGCCGTACTTGAAAGGGACCTCCAATCCGTAGTGACCTGGGGTAGGAAATGGTTGGTAAATTTCAATGCCTCTAAAACAAAGCTGTTATAAACTAATCACCATAGACAATCGCATCTACCTCCCATTAGCATGGGACAGGCTAGCCTCCCAGAGAGTAAAATACTACGCCTCCTTGGACTTACACTCTCGGCGGACCTCAAATGGAATGACTATATTGAATCCATGGCCAAATCTGCTGCTATGAAAGTGGGCTCCCTGTGCAGGGCCCGGAAATTTTTCCCACCTGAAACTATTCTGCACATATACAAATCTACCATCCGCCCGTGTATTGAATATTGCTGCCATATCTGGTCGGGTGCCCCTGCTGCTCTCCTTGGGCTTCTTGACAAAATACAAAAGAGGATCTGTAACGTGGTTGATACTGACTTGGCAGACCGGCTGCAGCCGCTCTCACACCGACGTGATGTGGCTTCCCTGTGCCTCTTCTACAAATACTTTCATGGCTTCTGCTCCGATGAGCTTAGATCACTGGTGCCGCCTAAGCACGAATTTACACGAGATACTAGATTAGCAACTAGGTCCCACCCTTTTACAGTTAAACAAATAAGATGTAACCGTAAATTCTACTCCAACAGCTTCTTTTCTCGCGTCTCCCGCCTGTGGAACTCCCTTCCACAAGTCCGCTTTCCCGACAGTTACAATCTCCAGGTGTTTAAATGTAGGGTCAATAGACACCTCCTATCACACTAACTCCCAACTATTCTCAGAACACTCTCATCTACCCAAACCTCATACCCGCCTATCACCCACCCTCTGACATTTCCTATATTTAATCAGCCTTTCTCCACTCTACATAGCCCCCTGCACAGTAGTGGCAGTGGCATGCCTTGCTCGAGGTGAAACGCTTATAAAAAAAAAAAGTTTAAGATCTAAAATACCTCCTCCCTGATTTGTATGATTTTGATTGGAAAACAAGTTATTATAAATTGCCTGAAGATACCGAAATGTTGGAACCTAGGTTACGGAAGTAACTTTTTTTCCAAATGAAAATTATTCAAAAGCTCTATAATATAAATATATTGAGCATTTTTTATATAAATGTATACTGGTGTAATTTAATTAGGACCAAAATGTAATTAGGGAGATGAATACTTACGCTCTCACACCCTGATTGAGCACACTGAAAGAAGGGTAGACTTTGAAAAAACAGTACTTAATCTAGCATCTATGCATTATTCATTCAGTAATGAATTAGAACACTCTCCGCTATTGGTGTATACTTACATGGTATGTCACACGCTATAATCTGCATTCGTGTACCCAGCGCCAATAGCTCAGAATTAGAATCGGCGACTGATATCAATTCGGTCGGGTTTCAATAAAAATAATCGGATGTCTAACCGTACTGATGAGCTGTAATACAGCGAAACGGATCTGTCTGCGGATGACTATATATATATGACATTTAAATTAACTGCTGTTATTCATATATCAACATGTTAAAACATGGTTTCTCATGTCAATCATTTTTAAGCCTATCAAATACGTCTCGTGTTGATTTCCCTTGTCTCTCTATCCCTCTATCTTTTGAGTATTAAATTCTCTAAAGCCTCCTTCCTCATTACGTGTCCCAGAAATCTCAGATATCTCTTCTTGATACTGAGTATGCATTCTTTCTCGTTTGCATCTTCTCTAACAGCTTGACATTGCACACGTGTCGGACCATGGTATCCTCAATATCTTCTTGTTAAACCACAAGTTACTTTAAACCTCACCTTCATCCTTGAAGATAGCTGTCACATTAAAAAATATATCCACATAATTCTAGAACTGTTTTCTTTGTTTCTAATGTGATTTTCCTGTCATTCAAAACTAGGTTTAGTTTTTGAAATACGTCCTTGGCGATGCCAATATGTCTCCGGATCATTATGTCACAATTTCCATGCTTTGTCAGAAAATTTCCCAGACATTTTCATTTCTTTGCCTATTTCATCTTTGTTTCCTCGCCCTGTAGGTGGCATTTGGTGGGTCATGTTTTTGCTGAAATTTTTTCTTGAAATTTATTCTCAGTCTTTTCTCCTCACCCTCTCTTGATACGTTCTGTAGGTGGTTCTGCATCTTTTTTTATGTGACTGCAATCCGCACAGTCTCACCCGCGTATCTTATACTGGTGAGACTGTGGCCCCTAATAATGAATCTTGTCAAAGATCCTTTCTCTGACATAGTTTTCCGCTGTACAGTTTCAATAGATACAGAAAAAACACAAACTCGTCTTATGTTCTTTTCTATTTTTTATGTCTCTGGAATTCGTGTCCTGTCCATATGCAAGTATTTTACTTCCAATATGTATTCTTGATTGCCATAATCTCATTCCTGAAAATCAACTCTAACAAGTCTTTGTAGGGTAATTTGACTAACGCCTTTGCGTAGTCTACATATCACAGGTGAAGGTCTTTCTGCATTTCTAGTACTCCTTCTGAGAGCATTATGAGCATGAATATTGCGATACTTTTCCGCACACTCCGCCCACGTCTATTAAACAGGTGAAGAGGCTCATCCCTTGTTTCCTGGTTAGGATGTGGTTTCCGGTTTTTTCTCTTTTCCAATCTTTTCACTCTTTTCTTTTTTTATTTTATTTTATTTTTTTCAATTGGGGTAGATAGACTAAACTATCGCCCGGTTCACACTCTACCAACGTCTATTGAACATTTGAAGAGGCTCATCCCTTGTTTCCTGGTTAGGATGTGGTTTCCGGTTTTCTTTTTTCCAATTTTTTCCTTCTCACGTAGCCCCCTGCGCATCAGTGGCGTTTTCGCCTTGCTTGGGGTGATATGATTAAAAAAAATGTCTTTAACAAACCTACCTTATCACTAACCCTGTTCTTATGCGCGCTATGTTCATCAGAATTATGAAAAAAGACTCTTTTCATGTCGCTCATTAATTTAATTGTTCGGTAGAATTCCTTTTCACATGGTTTCTTAGATCGTTTTATGAAAATTTATCTATACCACCACAGTTGTAGTTCTCGTTGATTATTTCTCTCATCCAGTTTAGAACAAAGCCGTCTAAAGCTGCAAGCATTTTTTACAATACTTCTTTTTTTCAGTTCAATTTGGCCAGTGCAACTTCGACTTTAGTTTTTAGTATTTCTGATCCGTCATTTTTTTAATAGTTTCACTTCAAGGAAAGCAATACTGCTACTAATGCGCAGAGTGCTACATTAGAGCAGTGTGAATGGTTACATAAGAGGAGAGCGAATAGAAAGAGGAACCGTTACAGTGGGTGTCAAAAAAATGGCAAGAAATGATTAGGAATACTGATGTGAAGAGAAGTGCGAGAGTTCAGTGAAAACAGAGAAGAACAAGATGCAGATGGTGTTGCGGGAAAGATAAAAGAAGTATGGGAGTCAAAAGGATAAGTGTAGAAACTTATTGCATTTAAATTCTTGAAGATTGTAGATATCAGAGAAGCAAGTAGACGGGTGGGGAATTCCACAGTCGGGAAGTGCTAGAAAATATGTAGAAGTAGAAGCTGCATTTTGTTGTTTTAACTATAAAAGAGTAGGATCTTTTGCCAGTATGGTTGCTCGAGTAAATTATTCAAATCTGGGTGCCAGTTACTTAAGCTTGTTGGAGCAGAGACCACGATAATATTTGAAGAAAGTCGGAGTGAAATCTCGCCCCGTATGTGAGAAAATGGTTGGAGTGGAGCTGCAAGTTCAGGATTGATTATATTGCAGATCCTTCTCTGGATCCTGTCGAGGACCTTGAGGTGATCAGCCGAGGTGCCCGACCAGATATGACAACAGTATGGGCGGATGGCTTATTTGTATATGTGCAAGATGAACCCAGGTGTGAAAAAACGTCCTGGTCTGACACAGTGACCTAACCTTTCTAGCAGTAGATGTACCTATTGATTAAGTGTAATCGTTGAGAGAAATATATATATATATATATATATATATATATATATATATATATAGAGAGAGAGAGAGAGAGAGAGAGAGAGAGAGGCCGAAGAGGCTCAGTGTATTGCATTTGGGTAGACTAGCTTGATCCATACTAACGGGGAACAGGAGAGATTGTATGTGGTGACTGAGAGATGGCAGCTTCGTTTTGGAAGCATTAAGTTTAGGAGACATTTCTTAACATAGTTCACCACAGATTAGAAATCCTTCTCGTGATCAGCAGCGAACTTATAATTGTCCGCCTTGGCAGATTTCTTAATACGGCAGAAGTGTATGGTAAGGTTGTCAGCGTAAATGTCTACCTAGGATTTGATCACATCACAGATATCATTAATGAAGGTCAGAAAGAGCGTCGGATAATAGAGCCTTGGGGGACACCCGCGCTTGTGTGATAGGATCTGGTGGCGTGCCCGTTCAAGAGGACCTATTTATGTGTATTACAGGTTATCTTTCTTGTCGTGGAAGAGATATTCGGTATATTGTTCCTATCGCTAAATTACTTTTCTTCTGTAATATGAGCTATCCGGTTTTGATTTTATTCAACCTGTTACTGAAAAGTTTTTGTAGACACTCTGTGCATATCTCGATATACAATTGTGGATTTATATCAATTAACTCTATTACGTATATAATTTTGATAAAATACCAGTGTTACCTTTTTTCTGTTAACTTTATTTGGATCCTATATTAATATTTAGTATATAATAACTAAGATTATTGAAAAATCTTATTCATTTACAAAATCTAACGAAGAAATTACATCAATAATATACGTGTACTTGTGAAGGCATTCACCCTGTGCGTGTTGAGCCGTCAACTTCCTCGGAAGTTTATTGAAACTTTTCGGCTCTACAGTCCTATGATATACGTAGATTTTCCCTCAGCGGATTTTCAATTCTTACTGCGGAAGTTTGGTTGCCAAACAAGGATAGAGAACCCAGTCTGTTTACCATTAGCTGGGAAAGAAGAGGTATATTTATACATTTCCCAAGTTTAATTAACTTAAGTGAATGTAATATATTCGACTGGAATTCAGACTCAGCTCTCCAATACTCATTTCGGGCCGCTGTCCATTACTATCGACCGTGCTTATCTTTACTAGTATATGATGAAGTTGGAGTGATTTTTCTTTATCAGCATCAGTTTATTGATTTCTCCAATCATCAGTCGTACCTTACAGGAAAAGAAATAGATAACCACCTCCAGAATCATATGTTTGAAGTGCATATTTGTTGCTTTATCATCATCCTCTAAACTTTGATATTATCCGACCAACATTTACACTTTCAACTGTGTCTTTTAAATGTGCCTTACAGAGGGCGTTATGTCGTTTAACTTGGCTAAACCCTGCCATCTTCTGACAATCTATAGTGGCGATAATTGATTCCTGTCAGCCAATAAGTCTTTACCTTGCTCCGAACATAGTCACTGGATTTTTACTCCGAATAGAACATCTAAAGAAATGGCTTTGTTAATGAACAACTGATCATATTTTCTGTCTCAACCAGATTAGTCCAACTTTCTAAAAGAAAATGGATAGGATCAGTGATTTAGCTTTCGTTGCGCCGATCCGTGTGTTGATTCCTCTGTTGAAGTGCCATCTTTAAAATATTTGGTCCCTAGTATTTGAAACTGGACCATTCCCCCAATGGTTTGCCGTCCATGTTGATGCTGGCACTGGTGATCCTTGTGCTTTTCACTATTGCTTTGTATTTCTTATGCAGACTTCCATTCCATCTTCGTCGGCTACCCACCATTCCTCGTTATGCATCCCAAACATTACAGCTTTTTATTTCAAATTGAAATATGAGTTGAGTTTCCTTGCTGTTTTGCTGAAAATTGATGTCTGCATTACTCGCTTGCTGAGTTTTGATTTTCTGAAACGTGTGCATTCACTGCCATATGATAGATTCAGTGTTATATTGCAAACCGTCATTCTATTCCTTTTGACCACTTTTTCATTATATCCTGTGATAACAAATACACCCACTCATATCTTCTCATTATGGAACGAAGTAATCTCGATTCTTTCTTTTTCTAACAATAAATATAACTTTATTTCCCAATAACTCATTGTTCACAAGAGCGTTATCAGTAACATTCTCTAGAAACAAAATGTCTTTTACTCATTTCAAAATAAGACATGCATTTTAGTATTATTCTCTTTCTTTTTTTTACAAAGATAAGAATTCTTATGAGAATTTTTTGGCCACAAATTTTAATTATATATTTGCTGCCTGAGATTTTTAAATATGATAAGCCTTACAGAGAAATATCCTCCTTCGAAACATTATGATTGTTGTTATAGAATCACAAACAGTGTAATGCAACAAATAATAGAAACCTTATCAATTTTCAAAAGCAATAGCAACTTAAAGATAAGTCGCATGAAATTATCAAAGAAAATAATTACGTCATAATGATGCTTACATTTCAAAAAATGGCGGACACAAGAATCAAAAGAACGCCTAAATTTTAAATAAAAAGTGCGATAACTGTTACAAGACAAGGGAAAATAATTTTCCTGATTTTGATTTTTAATAATTTTCCTTTGACATTTTATCTATTTGATACTTGGTTCATGCGACACTTGGACAGTTTAAACTTTTGTCCCTTCTTCGGTTTGCCTTCGACATTTAGTCCATCGACGCTCTTACTACTAATTTCACATTCTGTTGGCTTTAATATTCTCCATCAAACATGGAGTAAATTGAAAAGCAAACGGTTTAATTAAAAAATGACGTTGTCAAGAGAGAGAATTGTACCGAGACAATAGTACATATTAAAGTAAAAGTAATAGTTTTAATGTGGCGTATTCTCAGTGTGTGTCAACAACTGTTGTAAACTTTTGATTTTGTGTTTTTTTTTATGCAATCACTTGGCCATGCTTCATTCCCTTTACACCATTATGCAAAACACTTAATGAGTGATGACAAGTAATCATCATCGAATGAATATATATATATATATATATATATATATATATATATATATATATATATGTGTGTGTGTGTGTGTGTATTTAGGCTGCAATCTTTTTAGACATGTCAGATTAAATAAATTGCAAACATTGTGTCAGATTATTTTTACTAAAATCCGTTCATACTCACGAACAATCTCTCGCGTGTTATAATTAAAAGATATAAGAAATGAGCTCTAACGTTGACAGATAATTTTATTATTAATTTTTCGATGTCCCTAAGTAAAGTTTCAATCTCTTACTGAGATCATCTTCAGAATTGTAAGTTTTGGTAAATATTACTGTATATTTTCTTCTTGCTTCAAACATAACGGTTGACAAATTGCTTAGCGTTCATTAGAAGTGGAATGTTTTTTTTTAATTTTGTAATGTGATGATCAAGTATGTGTTAAAGCATGAGAAACTGTTCTTTCTATAAACATTTTAGAATATGACTATAGTATTCATAGCTGATTCTATTAATTGAAGTTATGTTAATGAATATTGCCTCGAAGATCGTTAGGTTGCTTTCGGTGTTTTCTTTAAACTATAGAGATTTACGTAAATCCATTCATTACCAATAAATCCTGATTTACACAGCATATTTGGAATAATCTACCAGAAAAAGCGTCCTATTTGTTCGTTGGTTATTCAGTAAGTTTTCGCATACCTTGCACCTTTCATTGCTTCAGACAAACAATTACTTATTTGATTTTTAATGTCATAAAAAGACGAAGAAAGGAAGAAAATATGATATCAAATATATATTGTTTAGTTTTATTGAGAAAAAGAAATCTTTCATATATAAGAAATTTCATACGTGGAGGGGATTTATTAAGCGTAGCTTAAATAAGGATCAAAGCCAAATTTACGGGGTATCCATTGAAGTTCAAACTCACTACTCAATTGTAATGATTCTAAACAAGATTTGTAATCTTTACCCCACGTCCAGGTGAAAGAGTAAAGAAATAAATAATTAATAAACAAAAAGAAATTGGGGTATGATCTTGTACTAAATAATGCTCTTCTGTGTGTAATTCTTCTTCAGCAAAACTTGAATAATTTTCAGTTTGTTTTTAAATTCGTTTGTAGCCTTTCACTCTTTTCTTCAGTGCATAAAAAGTTATGACATGTTTCGATATATTTCTTTAATTTACGGATATATTTTGATCCAATTAGGGAATTTCTACAGATATTTTATGGTGCTGGAAATTACCGCTGGTTATTCGGTTATTAAATTATGAATTATTAGGCATTTCTCAGTTACTGCTAGAATGGCTGGAGCGATTAACCCCGCACTCCTGAATGAATTTGAATTTGAGATTTTGTTTAACGGCATATCAACTTCTGTGGGTTATCCAATGACAAAAGTTAGGGTTTTCAGTTATTTTATTTAATGTTCCGTTATAGTGAGAAGGTTGATTTAATTAGATTTTAATGTTTTTATTTTATTTTAGAAATCTGAAGATGTTATCTAATTTTGTTTTCAAAATGTTTTGTTGCGAATAATTTTGTTTCCTTCAAAATATGTTATGGAAAAAATCTTTTATTGAAAAATTTATTGTTGGCAATATTTTTTCTTCAAAAATTTATATTTTTCTCTAAAAGTCTCTTTTTATGTATACATATATATATAAAAGTGTATTTTTATAACTGCATTGTTTGACCCCCACATTGGGGGATGGTTAACTATTTGCCCACAGCTGGGACCCAAACAGGTGCTACCATTCCGAGTCAGGTTGGATCTAAGAACAACATCAATTAAGAGGTGATTCCATGCTCCACACAACCTCGCAATCAGAGGCCTTGCTGCCGGATGCAATTTGCTGTCAAATGCTCCTGAATGAGTCAACCTTGCATTGCTTTGAGAAACTAGTGACCTTGTCAACATTTGCTTTTTATCTACTAACATTTGTATATATTACAAGTTAAACTAAGCACAACTGTGTGTTAGAGGATGAAAAAAATTAGTGGATTAATACAACATTCATAGTATTTCGGGTCAAAACCCGTGAATTTTATTTGCAATGCTAATATATTTTTTAAAAAAACTGTATAGAAATATAACTATTTTTTATCCACAATTCTCAATGTATTAAATTATTTAATATCTTCTAAGAAAAATTCAAATTTAATGTTAAAACTTTTTGCTCAACAATGTAGATCTACTTATGATGGAATGATCTATTATGATATATCTTTAATTTTTATTTACATACAGTGTATTTATTTTCAATTCCTCTAGTTTAACTGTTCACCAATATTGATACGATTCATTAATATGCATAATTAGATTAAATAAAATATATATTTTCTATGAAAATTAAGTAATAAATGAGATTTAATAGCGTTTTGGCCTTGATTTGTTGAAGGATCACCAGTTCGTTTCGATGGCCATGACTGCAAGTATGTATCAGTGTTTTCAAACCTTAGGGAAGTTTCAGTGACATGATAATGATGACATTGTAAACTTTTACAGAAATCAATTATTCTCCTATTATTTACCTATCTGTTTATCTTTTGTTTAGGAAATTCAAATATGTAGAAAATACAAACGAGCAAAACAACTCTCTCTCTCTCTCGCTCTCTCTCTCCCTCTCTCTCTCTCTCTCTCTCTCTATCTATCTATCTATATATTTCTCAATTTGTCTCTCAAGAAAATTCATAATTCACTATTTTTATGCACACAATCATCGCTGGCATGTTTGCTTCTTCAAGTTATTTAAGAAAACAGCGAACATTTAAATGTAAAAATGTATTTTGAAATCTAAGTGTTCACGTGAGGGACATTAAAATATATTCAATGAATATATTACGATAAATTCGGAGACAGTTTTCTTGAAATGTTCTGAAACAAAAGGGAAATCAATGGATATTAATAATACATGTATTGAAACTTTTGGTTAAATGTATAAGTTGAATCCCCAATTGTAAGACTGATTAGTCTGACAATGTTAAAACATAAACCGGTGTCAAAATCGACGTCGTCTGTTGTTAAATGGGGTAAAAGATGGCTTGTTAATTTTAAATTCTCCAAAACTAAACTTCTCTTCATTAATTATCTGAGAAACACCTCTCTGTTATTCTGCATCCCGTCAGAATGACTAATGCTACAAACCAAGTATTGTTGTGGCTTCATGGGTTAAGTTCGCAACTGACTTGAGGGGAAAATACTTTATTGAAAAGATTACTATATCAGTTGATAGGAAAGTTGATTCACTGTGTCATGTGTAAGATTTTTCCCTCCAACTTCTTTCGTACATAAGTATTATTCTAGCATTCATTCATGCAGAGAATATTACGGCTACATATGCTCATGTGCCTTTGCTATTTGTCACTTGCTGCCTAATACAAGTAAAAGTATCAGCAATACTAATAGTTCTGAAGTGGCGGCTTGCCCTCAATAACTATCCCATCGGCGTACGGTTTCCTCTTTACATCCTTTCTATAAATATTTTCATGGTAATTGTTCGGATGAGATCCAGGCTATGGTACCTAGATTTTGAATAGATGCGAAATACTAGCCTGGCGTCGAGATCTTATTCATTTACAGTTCAGTTTTTTAGATGCAGCCGTAGGTTCTCTGCTAACTGTATCTTTAATCACGATTCACGCTTATGGAAATCTCTTCCGGGTGCAGAATACCCAGTCAACAAATCTTCAAAAAAAAAAATTAAATGCAACATCAGTTGCTATCTACTTCACTCTTACTATTTTCTCTTTTCGTGCATTGTTATTGTTTTTCTTCTTAATTCTCCCATACCTGTAATCCTTTATGTCCTTTTGTTTTTACTGCCTTGCATGGAGTGATACAGATTCAAACATGAAAGAAACCGTAGCTTAAAATCTACTCTTCAAGCATTTAATTTTTAAAAGAGTGCTTGATACAGGATAAGGCTTAATATTAATATGTTAATGTTTCTCTTCTTAATTCTCCCATACCTGTAATCCTTTATATCCTTTTGATTTTACTGTCTTGCATGGAGTGATACAGATTCAAACATGAAAGAAACCGTAGCTTAAAATCTACTCTTCAAGCATTTAATTTTTAAAAGAGTGCTTGATACAGGATAAGGCTTAATATTAATATGTTAATGTTTCTCTTCTTAATTCTCCCATACCTGTAATCCTTTATATCCTTTTGTTTTTACTGCCTTGCATGGAGTGATACAGATTCAAACATGAAAGAAACCGTAGCTTAAAATCTACTCTTCAAGCATTTAATTTTTAAAAGAGTGCTTGATACAGGATAAGGCTTTACCGGTGATATGTTAAAATAAACGATGAAAATTATTTATATTAAAAATATAAAATGAATTCATGGTTATTTAGAAAATTAGTGAGTGGTAGTTGGAGATAAAATATATATATATATATACGATGTCTGAAAATTATTTTTACAAATATTTGTGACGGTTTCCAAACTAGAGAACTAGGATAAAATCTATATAACTTTATGTCCGCAAATATTTTGTTTTTAAATTATTAAGTTTGAAGAAAGTTTACGATTAACGGTTCCATGTTTGTCTTCATGCAATCGAGGTCAAATATGACATCCGTGTACATTTGGCAATAGTCTGTCTTCATTGTTAAACTTGAATACAAGTGAGTTAGCTGAGAAGCATTGCCTTTAACAACGGCATGGTATTCATTTCGTGGGCAGAGAGATATGATTTTACATACGTTCGAGAGAATGTTAATGGATGCAAGGATCCACCGATGTATCAGATTGCGTTTCTTGACCGAACGCAGCCGAGTCATCTAAACTTTGCTGCTGTTTATTGCTAGGGAATGATCTGTGGCAGCGCAAACTAAGGTCCGAGGAAGAGATCCATTTCTACGCTTGATCACGAAATACACGTATCATCACAGGTAAGCTGGCCTTAACAAGTTTTACATATCATAGTACCATATTGAGCAAATTTAAAAAGAATCTTTGTATCCGTATCATATGCAATGTGTTCAGAGATTTTCGGTCACTGATCACTCGCCACGGAAGTGCTTTTTCCAATGTTTTATTGTCAATCAGTGACTGCCTCTTCATTCTTGTTTTCTGATAAGGAAACAATTTGTAAAGGTGAAATAACAAATTTTCGCAATAAACTTTTGTGAACGGATACAAATCCTCATGGTAAAATACACGATAGAAAACACTATTAATTTACGAAGAATGTATGGGCTGGAATTGTAAATAACTATTCGAGAGGTTCATATTATAGTACATGTTACAGGAGCTGTATACAGGGACGTTATATCAAACAACTTTCTAGATCTACTAGGAGATATACTCTTGCTAAGTGTGTTCTATACATCATGGAAGTTAATCACATTTTAGTCACATCTATAATGCACTGGCGGAAAATCTAATATGAAGATGGATATGTAGTAAATCTGCAGATGTTCTATATAATCCATCAACTAACTAAAGCACACAAAATAAATTGCCCGCCCGCAAAATCAGATTCAAACGACTACAACATTTGGGATAAACCCTAAGTAAAAGTGCACACACGCAAAAAAGGGATTCAAACAATTTTTTGCAAGTCAGTGTGAAATATCCTATTCTAAATCCTGATTGGTTAACAAATCGAGAAATTCAAAATACGTCAGCGAAACAGTTTTTTTTTTCACAGCTAAACCTAACCTGAATTTTATATTTAAGGAGGTCCCCCTGTCATCCCGTTAGAGTCCGTCAGAGGAATGCAGTAGCTGACAACATTTCACCATGTAAAGAAGAAATTTCAGGCTGACTTCCCTATCATTTACAATTTTCTTTTCATCTTTTTCACTCCACACCAAACCGGGCGCAGGGTACGTCACAGTTTCATTCGCCATCACTTTCAACGCCCTTTTCTTCATTTTCATACCACGCCGCTAAAGAGGACACCACACAACCAAATGAACACCGGTGTTAAGTTCCATTTCTTTATTTGCTTTGCCTGCTCTTTCTCTCAACCTGTCGCGACCTACTAAAAAGTGGAAGGAACAAAAACCTTTAAAATCCGCTGCTACACAAGCATGAACTCTAAACTCATGCGGACATTTTAAATATCTAGATTCCTCTCCGAAAAATCTAATTACAAAATAACATGCATTTTCGTAATGAAAATTTTTCTTTCAGTTAACGAATTTCAGTTATATTTTTCTTCTTACACATTTTTCATTCTGTAAATAATTCTTCGCTTTAATACACACACGAAATATATTATCCTTTCATATTTCAACCTTCGGATATTTAAATTGTGGGGACTTCGGACGTGTTTAACACAAGGCCAATTAACCAAGCATAACCGAGTTTCCTACAACGTTCCTCTAACCTCACTCTTTCGGATATTTTAACAGTCGGGCAACATGATAAAATTGATTTGTACAGCAGACAATAATAATGCAGGGACTGTTCATTTTTGTATCATCGGGCCAGGAGAACAAATCGACAACGTGTGGGAGGATTTGAAATGGTTTACCAGGGTGAATGCGTATGTATAATCAAATGGATGATATTTTGATTTGCTGTGTACGACGATGACCTTTTTGCACATATTTGTATGTTTATATTTTTACTTCAGATGTGAATTACTATGTAAAAAGCTAATTTATTTAACATTCATATCTTTTTTTTGTGTGGGCTGCATGAAAATTATGTGAAGGAATATAATTATATTTATGTTCATATTTTATTGATATTTCCACGAAAAAACTTTCTACACTGAATTAAAGAACATTAATTAAACTCTCATTAATAATGACTTTTTATAACGAAATATAAAATAATTACGTTTTAGAATCTAACTAACAGTACAGCCCGGCATTGCTCGTGTGTAATGAAAGCTTTAAAGCTAATCCATGGTCTTGCATCTCAGTTGTTCCAGTTAAAGCGACACCATAGATTGAAAGAAAAATGAATGATTGTAAGTCAAATTTTGATTTCCGGTTTTGATGTCAAATACGTTTTTCTGTCACAAACTGAATTTTGAAGGCTAAATAAGTCCTCTGAGTAAATGGTATAGCGGCTAAGACTAAGAACTATAATTATACCTACTTGGAGTAAAACCCAAAGCAAAAACCAAAATAAAAGGACTGAAAACCTGATTTTGATCAGACCCGATAGGATATTGAGGTGTCTATTTCCAATATCGGAGTCAAATAAGTCATACATGGATAAACAAGACTAAGTAAGTCCCCATTGGGAGTAAAATTGGAGAAAATGAGCCATATTGATGGCTGAATATCGGTTTTTGATCAGATTCGATAGAATTTTCTTGGTTATCGATTTCAGATATCGAGGAAAATGAGTCGTCTGAAAGGATCTACTAATGTTTGAGACTAACAACTATAATTTTATCTACTTACATCAATTTCTGCAGCAAGAACCATGATAACAGAGCTGAGATCCTGTTCTTCAGCAGACCAGTTCAGATATCGGGGTGTCGATTTCCAATATCGGGGGAAAATCGGGGGAAATATGTATCCCATAACCTGATATTTGTGTGAAGTTTGGTGAGAATCGGATAAAAGTTGTTGATTTGTATCAAGGACATACATACAGACTGACATAAACTGACACACACAAACATCACGCCTTTTATATATGTAGATTTAACGAGCAAGTAGAAATATTAACATAAATAAAAAAGAACACAATACTTACCTAATTGACCCTAAGCATATCAACCTAGTATACCATAATCAAATAACTCTGTCTACAAAGAAAGTGAAAAAATCTTAAAATAAACTTATACTTACTAATATATATTCCCCAATGATTCCAGCAGAAAGATAAAACTAATTATTTTCTGCGGTAGACTGGTTGCTCACCAAGGCTCTAGAACCTAATCTGTACTGTTATTTGAACTTTACCTAGAAGGAAAAGACGGATTAATACTATTCTGAAATGTGCGTGTAAATGAATGTAACAAATTAAACTAGAATTAGAACTTGTCTTACCAATATTTGTTTCCGAGTCAATATCTACTGCTTCAAAAACACATCCTATAGAGTATAATTATTTTTTTTTTTAATCATTTCACCCCGAGCAAGGCAGAAGCGCCACTGATGTGCAGGGGGTTACATAAATGTAAAGAGATTAATTACAAAAGAGTGAGGAGTACAAGCTAGTTAGAAAGGAACAATAGAAAGCTGAGAAAGCAGGTGCAATGACAGGTACATGGGCGGAGAGAAAGGGAAGGTTATACAGGGGAGGGGAGTGAGCTAGAGGCCAGTGGTTAGTAGGTGCGTATTAACTTTGCTTTTAAATTTCTGGAGGTCGTAGCCGTCAGGAAAGCAGTGACACGATAACTAGACATATATGTATTTTATTATAATAGATTAAAATAGAAAATAGATTAGAATAGAAAATAGTTTAAAAACATATTTAACAAAAGTGAAAAAGAAGAGGAAAAAAATAAATAAATAAACGATTTTCTTTTCTGAGGAAAATTGTCCTCCGGTAAATATTTGACTCAGTGATAAAGTTCAGCAGGTAGGTTTTCGATGACCCGGTCAAGGCTGTCCTTTACTGTATCTTGACCACACATTAAGCCTTTTCCGGCGGAAGACTTATTAAGATAAAAAAAAAAGATAACTGAAATTTCAGACTTACAGTCGCCGGTGTTTGTCACCGGTGGTCTAAAGCATTTCCGGATTTCCGGATTTCCGATCAATTTTGGATAAATTCAGGTAATTTTTCCGAGTCAGTTAAGTTAAGACGAGAAAGTTAAGAGGAGCCCTGCCGGGTGCGAGCTTGAAGTAAGGATCTCCGTTCGTTCAGTTCGGATTTGTTGATCTCCATTAATTAGAGTTAGAGCTGTGTGTCACATTCGCCTGCCCCAACCGAAAAGGCTAACTCTAAATGAATAAAGCATCCTTTCAACTCATCCAAGTTGTGGAATTTCGTTCCTTATAGTTTAATCTTGTACCCCCAGCTGTTCGTCCGACATTTTCAACGAACTCCTGGCAACATCACAGCGTGGAGAACGGCCGCCGGGAGAAATTGTTCGGACGGTCAGTTGGGGTTACAAAATTGATCATTCACAAAAAAAACTTCATCTGAAATAATTTCTGGCTAGAAAACAACATTGCATACCGTGCATGGAATACTGCACTTAAACAAATCAACAAATCAACCATCAGACCGTGGATGGAATACTGTTGTCATATCAATTCAGGCGCCCCCACTGTTCTCGACAGGTTCCAAAGGCTAATCTTTAATGTGTTTGGTCTCGACCTGGCAGCTTGAAATTAGCCACTTTCTCATCGGCGACGTGGCTTCCCAATGTCTCTTCTACAAATATGTTCATGGCTTCTGCTCTGAAGAATTTAGGTGACTGGTGCCCCCTCCACATGAATTTTTTTGGTAATCAGACTGTCATCAAAAGCCCATTCTTTTATAGTCGGATCAATCAAATGCAGGCGAATTATTCACTTAACTACAACACTTTCCACATCACGCCGGGTATCTTGTTCTTTTCCTATCTCTCTACATTTGTAACTGTCTTCACTCCTGTGTTCATATCCTTCCATTGCCCTTCCTTTTCTTTTTCGTCTTTGTCTTCATTCCTGTCGAAATCTTTAGCGCTCTTATGTAGCCCCCGCACATCAGTAGCGCTACCGCCTTGCTTGGGGTGAAGTGATTAAAAAAAGTTAAATTATTTTTGTGGATTGTATTTTTGACAAAGAAATATATATATATATATATATATATATATGTGTGTGTGTGTGTATGTGTGTGTGTGTGTGTGTGTGTGTAGGTTACATGTGTGTCACATGGCCACAAAAGTAGAGATGAGTCTTACAGACAATATGTCAGATGTAAGTTGTTTGAAGAAACATTCCTCTACACACTCATGATTTAGAGGAATTTAATCGACTGTACAAGCATACACCACTAAAACAGAAACAAAACTCAAAATACATGAAGCTCTCGATATAGAAATTTGCAAAGATACTGAATAAAATTAATTTTAAATTTAACAACAAACTTTAAGTGTCAAGGTTTTATCAAAAATCTAAATTTTAATATATAAAATAATGCAGTTAAAACAGAATATTTTAAATCACATAAATTGCAATATAGAAGAACTATTCTACTAACATGTATTAAGTTACATTGCGTACAAAATATTTTTCATTTTATCAATAGGTCTTTCCGCGCATTAAAAAAAAAATTATAGCAGTTGAACCCTCAGAATTATATTGGTTGAGATTGAAATATTTGCAAACATACCCAGAGAGAGGAAAATTACAGATCATTCCTTCATGTTTATAATCGTGACAAGATAAAATTTATCCCTTAAACTAAGAGAATTAAAATAAAATAAGTAGGCATAGTATGTTTAAAATATTGGGCAATAAATGATGAATGAAGCTATGCCGCCTAAATACACATACATAAATTTATGTACGAAGGTATACAGACACACACACTCATATCCATATCTATATATCTATATATATATAATAATTATATACATACTCACATATATATATATATGTATATATATATATATATATATATATATAAATGTACCTATATATACATACATATGTATATATATAGATGTACATATAAACATACATATATATACATATTCATATTGCATAAATATACATGCACATATATAATGGATATATATATATATATGCACGTATGCACACATACCCATATACATACAAATATGCATATATACATGCATACATGAACACATACACACACACTCTCTCTCTACATATATATATATATATATATATATATATATATATATATATATATATATATATATGTAAAAACCTACACAACAATATATATATTATGCATACGAAAACACATAGGTATATATAAATATTCACATACATATTTATTTACATGTATACACATATTTATAAAGCATACAATTTCAAAAATGTTAATATATAATGCACTCACACACACGCACACACACACACACACACACACACATATATATATATATATATATATATATATATATATAACATCTATATAACTCTACATATAAGTATGCATTATGTGTATACATTTTTGGACAACTGCTTTTATAGATACATATATAAATATAAATAAATATGTATTCATATTACTGCATATGTACATATATATATGCAGTTATATGAATACATACAAATAGAAAATAATATATATCGCCAACTGACGCCAATTTGGTCGGGTTTCAATCCTGGGTTAAAAAGCAATCGGAGTCCTAGCGTACTGATGAGCTGTGATACAGCGAAACGGGCTTGTATATGGATGACTAGTATATATATATATATATACGTGTACTTCTTGCTGAAAGATTCGTGATGACGTAGTTAAAAATATAACTATATATGTCATTAAGTACGGTAGATAAGGATGCTGTTGCGATTTTTGTTTTATTTTTTTTTATCTAATTATATTTTATTTGAAGATATTTTATTTCGTTCAACCTTCAATTTACATTATATTTGTGGCATGAAAAAGGACATAAATATTTAGATAAAATAATAAATTATCAATCATTTTGTGTCGTGTTGTTTCAGACGTGACATAATATGGTTAAACATCCCTACCTAATTTTTTTGCTCCAAACAAAATTTTACTGTACAATCCTCTCTTGTCCTTGATCTGGATTGATTTATGCAAATTTGTTTGGTCTGTTGTATGCTCTTTTTCTACAAAATGCTTTTTATACTCACCCATGCATATGTTAGATCTTCAAACCTTATAATATCCATATCTTCAGTATATTCAAGAGGGTTAACAAAATTAAATCAATTTATTGTTTAATAAATGAAATGGAGCGTCTACCCAAATATGATTAGATTTCAATTGTAACATTTCAAGTCGTAAACCTTTTGGAATAACAAAAATATTACTTTCAGAGTTACATGCATACATGTAACATTTATTAAATTATATTAAAAATAATAATAAATAATAATAAATAATTATATTAAAATTTCTTCGGAGACTCTAGGGTCAACATTAGGCTGATTAGAAGCTTTCAAATGAAAACTTTAAATAATAATATTAGCAAATTTTATATCAATTTTATACCGATTATTTTGTACAACTATTTTGTTGGAGATAAAATTGTTTAATACACAAATCTTACTAGTTTACACATAGCTGGGTGTATAAATAAGTGGATTTCTACATTTACCAAATGTATTTGCACTTGACCTATGTAATGAAATTTATCTCGGACCTTCGATTAATAATTCTAATCAGTATCCATAATACCATCTGTTTATTCAACGTTACAGCACCTTTTATTCACAATCGGTTACCTGTCTAGCTATTGGCCATGTTGGAACAGGTTTGTCAATGTGACGTGGCTGTAAGCAAAATTTGTTAGCATATAGACATACAGCGACTTCTGTTAATTCTCGAATTATACCTAATATTAAAAATGTTCGCAATAAAGCAAGAAACATTTTAACAGGCTTACGGCATAGATATAGGGATGTACTTGTTTTTCTATAATTCTAGTCTGGAAAATAATGCGCAGTAATTGCAATGGTAAATTTAAGAGGACACTTAAGAAAAAAAAAATGGCTGCATTTGAAAAGAAATCCAAAGAAATAATATATTGTTATAGAAACGGTACAAAGTAAAAGAAAGCGCCCGATAAAATGAATGAATATCTGAAAATGCGTATGAAATATGAAGACGGGAAAAATCCGATAACAGGCGAAAGAACTGAAGAAGAAAAAAAACGTCGGAAATGGTGAACGGATGGAAATATTCGTAAAGATACTGGAAATAAATAATTGGCGAAATTGTAGACCACCTAAAAATAATAATAAAAAATATTCTCTAATCTGCGAAACTGAAACAAGTAATTGAGATGACAGACAGAAAGAAACGAAAATCTATTAACAATAACAGTATAATCAATAACAACAACCACAACAACAACAATAATAATAATAATAATAATAATAATAATAATAATAATAATAATAATAACCTATAAAAATGGAAAAGAAAGGAAACAACATGGCCGAACAAATTTTATCGACACTGAAAACGAGGCTGGTGTATTCACTGAAAGAAGGGAAAAGAAAAAAAATAGAGGGGAAATAACTCCAGTATTCCTATTTTCGTTAGAGCATCGTAATGCTGTGCGCGGGTATATATGGCTCCAGCTAATCAATCAACAGAAATAGCATTATTGGTTCCGGCAGCTGAATCGTTACAGTCGAATGCAGCTCACCTTAGACGCGGCCTCAAAATAGTGATGGACTTTACGAAGAGCCAGCTAAAACAAGGAAACGTCGTATTGTCGCCTGATTGGCTCTCCATATTACTTATTTGACTCAGGGAGCGATGCTAAAATCTTGGTGTAACCTGAGCAAGATTACTTCGCTTTGTTTTTCGAAAATTATAAGAATGAAGTTAATAATAAAACTGAATATACCGAGGCTGGAAAAGCAAACCTCGCTGCCGAGCTTGAAGCAGACTTTCAGTCCGTGGTGGACTGGAAGTAGAGATCGCTGATAATTTTAAATGCTTCCAAAACAAAGCTGCTATCTAATAACAACCACAGACAATCGATCCTCCCACCCATTAACATGGATCAGGCTTCTCTCCCTGAAAGCGAAACACTGCGCCTCCTCGGGTTAACTCTCCCACCAGACTTCAAGTGGAATAACTATATAGAATCCATACCTAATTCCGCTACTAAGAAAGTCGGGTCGCTGTGTAGGGCCAGGAAGTTTTTCCTGTCCCAAACAATCCTGCACATATACAGGTCTACCATCCGCCCGTGAATTGAGTACTGCTGCCATATTTGGTCCGTTGCTCCTGCTATCAACTTAGGTGCCCTCGACCAATTCCAACGGAGAATCTGTAATGTGATCGATCCCGACTTGGCAGCTAGGATACAGTCACTTTATCACCGAAGCATTGTGGCTCTTCCTGTGACTCTTCTACACATATTTTCACGGCTTCTGCTCCGATGAACTTAGCTCACTGATACACCCCTATGTACAAATTTCCTCAAACCACAAGATTAGCAACTAAGTCCCGCCCTTTTACTGTGAAACCAATAAATTGTAAACGCAATTTCTACTCCACCAGCTTCTTTTCTCGCATTTCCCGCCTGTGGAATTCTCTTCCGTATACTTGTTTTCCTGACATTTACAATCTCCAAGAATTAAAATGTAAAGTCAAGAGTTATCTCCTGTCTCACTAAATTACATCCTCTCTCTCATGCTTTTCTACATCTCATGAGAACACTCTTCCCTCTCCAAATATCTTCCTGACACCCCCTGCAACATCACATTCCTCATAACATTCCTCATCATCCACCCCACTCTCAGCAGTAATCTCTTCCCTCTCTTAGTCTTGTCCTGACACCCTCTGCAATCTCTCACTACTCATAATATTCCTCCTCGTCCACCCCACTCTCAGCAGTAATCTCATCCCTCTCCTACTCTCTTTCTGACACCCCCTGCAACCTCTCAATCCTCATAACTTTCCTCCTCGTCCACCCCACTCTCAGCAGTAATCTCTTTAATCTTCTACTCTCTTCCTGACACCCCATGCAAACTCTCACTCCACATAACATTCCTCCTCGTCCACTCCACTCTCAGCAGCAATCTCTTCTCTCTCCTACTCTCTTACTGACACGCCCTGCAACCTCTCAATTCCCATCACATTCCTCCTATGTAACCCCCTGCAAAAGAGTGTCTGTAAAATACTTTGCTTTGGGGCGACCCGATTACAAAATATATATATATATATATATATATATATATATATATATATATATATATATATATATATGCAAATTACGATAATTCAACGTATTTTAGAATAGGGTAAATTCCAATAAAACCTACTCAATCAGAACCGAAAATGATACTCATAAAAATCAGCAAAAGATTACTTGATTTATTTCAGTTCAGCATTTAAAGTACTTACATTATTTAAACTCATCTTTGTTGCCATTTGTACGATGTTTCGACCGTTATACAATCCGGCCTTATCCAGGTGGAACGGCCGAAACATCGTACAAATAGCAACAAAAATCAGGACAATTGTTCGAATAATGTAAATACTGTAAATACTACTTGTATCTTATGTCTAGAGTATTTAAATTTTCTCTTCTTGTCGGTGATTATTAGATCCTGTAAATGGAATTTGTCTGTTTTGTTGTCAGAAACAGTATCATTCATTTTGCGGTGTATATAGATGCTAACACAAGTGCCTTTGTATATTCTATGTTTTTTTTATATATTTTCATGTAAATTGTTCTCATTCACTGTTTTTCTTATATACAGATTGTCCATAAAGTCTGTGTGCATTTTAAAAAATTATAACTATATTTGTATTTGTGATAGAAATAATCTGTAAATAATATTATAAAGTTTAATGGATCTAGTTTTAAGTATAGATATTGATACGGATTTCATTTCAGGAATTTTTTTTTTTAATCATATCACCCCGAGCAATGCGGCAATGACACTGAAGTGCGGGGGGCTACATAAGAGTGAAAAGATTGGGAAAGAGAATGCTGGAAACCGCATCTTAAACAGGGAACAAGGGATGAGCCTCTTCACCTTTTCAATAGACGTGGGTGGAGTGTGAACCGGGCAATAGTTCAGTCTATCTACTCCAATTGGAAAAAAAATTAACAAAAGAGAAAAGTGGACAGATTGGAAAAGAGAAAGCCGGAAACCACATCCTAAACAGGGAACAAAGGATGAGTCTCTTCACATTGTCAATAAACGCGGGTGGAGTGTGAACAGAGCGATAGTTTAGTCTGTCTACTCCAAATTAAGTTACTGCAAATCAGTTGGCGAATGTTTTCCGTGAACTGCAAAATTGTATTGCCCTTTGTGTTGCTAATGATGCAGGACTTGTGAAAACGTAAATAAAATTTAATTAAAACCTTAAACAATGCAGATTTACTTATTTCTAAGCTTTCTTACAAATTGTTTCTATCGGAAATACAAAGTTATAATTTTTTAAAGTGTACACGAATTTAAGGACGCATGTATATATGTGTGTGTGTGTGTGTGTGTGTGTAAGAATAATGAAGAGGAAGACACAGTAAACAAGCATTCCTCCAAAAGTATAAAGTAATGAAAAAATGCTCAATACAAAATTCACTAAGAAGTAAGTAGAGCGAAAGTTGCTTGACGGTATCTCACGGTTGATTCCCGGGTAGCTTGCTGTTAATCCTTATATATATATATATATATATATATATATATATATATATATATATATATATATATATTTGAAATTAATAAAGTAAGCTTCATACTTATAGACATTTGTAGATATTAACAAAAGAGGGAGTAAAAACAAGACATACAAAACAACCGACCGATTTCAATCCCGTACTTCATCAGGGTATTACTGGAACTTATTTTAATTCAATATTCATATGCTTGTTAGTATAAAGCTATACTTTTTTAATTTCAACTGTAAAATTTTGTACCAGTAATAAATTGTTTATATATATATATATATATATATATATATATATATATATATATATATGGATTTTTTGATGTACAAAATTTGTTTACTGTTTTAAAAACGAGAAATTTATTATGAGTCTGAAAGGCCCTTTCGTACAACATCTCATGAAGAGAAAAATCGTTGGAAAATTTAACAAACAAAAAGAATACTAACGACGAAAATGAAGACTAAGAAAGAGGGAAACACGATAAAATAAATAAATATATATACTTTTAAGGATGGGAGGGAATGTCACGTATGAAATGACTGATTTTATGTGCTCATTTGGTGTCTACAAACCTTTTACTAAGGTAACATTAAAGGAGACTATTGATATTTGTGCAAACTCGTTTTATATGTGTGACATTACACCACGTCTTTTTTTCTAGCAATGTATTTGTTGAATTTATGATACTTTTTACTAGGTCTGTTGAATTTAGTTTAGAAAATGTCATGTATAATCAAGTGGATAATGTTGAAACCTGTAGTCCCCATGAACCTGCGTTGGAAGATAGTTTTCTGGACTACTATGAGTCGTTGATTTTTGGCTAAATGTCAAACTTTTATTTATTTTAGGTAGGTTGATAAAACGTTTGCTAATTCTTCTAAGTAAATTGAGGTCGTAAACTTTCTTAATAGGCTTAACTTCTTATACAAGGTTTTATCATTAACATTGGAAGTGGAGAAGAATAATGTTTGCCTTTTTTTGACATTGTTGTTGAGCAAAATTGAGTGATTTATTTACGAGTATCTATCGTAGACCCACCTTTACTGGCCTGTATATGAATTGGTGTGCGTTTGCACTAACAACAAGCATAATTAGACTTAATAAAAACTTTGTGCACAGGGCGCTCAAAATTTGTTCTCTACTAGACTGGACTCTGAATTGGAGAACATCAATGAACTTTTTCTGTGTGAAGGTTATCCAGAATCCATTATTAGTTATATTATTAATAAATAATCAAGAGAATTTAGTTCTCCTACATTCCCGAAACCTTCTAAGGGACCAGTTTATTTAAAGGTTCCTTGGATTATGAATGAGTGCCAAATTTTAGTTAAGCAGATCAAAATCGGTTTCAAGTTGTTTTTGTCTGTTACTCTGCGTTGAATTTATCGGACTAGGTCTGCGTTTCCATCGTTTCGTAAGAATGCTTTGCCCTAAATCAAATTGAGTAATTTGGTATATGAATTTAATCGCCAGTGTGCTGACGGTTATGTTGGTCTTAATAACTTACTTTTGTAAACTAGAATTAATCACCATGTGCCTTCTAAAATACGATTTGACAAAATAGGTAACATGTGTTGCCTTTCCTCTACAAATATGAAATCGGCTCTTGCTCAATACCTAGTAGAGGATATAGCCTGCGCTAAATCGTATGAGAAAGAGTGGTTCAAAATTATACATAGGACTAGTTCCAATAATCATATAAATATTTTGGAATCAGTCTCTATATAATTACGGAAACCTTCTCTCTACAGACAGAAGGTAAATTGTCTGAATTTGTTGGGGCATATTTTATTTTAATTGTGCCACGCTAATTATGTACAATTGAATTCTCCTGCCTCGTTATAAAAATATACATATTTTTATGTATAGTTATTTTATCGTGTTTCCTTTTTCATTTTCTTCGTTACTCTTATTTTCGTTTAATTTATTTTACAATGATTTTTCTTCTAATGAGATGTTAGACAAAAGCGCCTTTGAGACTAATAATAGATACCTTGTTTTTTTTAAATAATACACACACACATATATATATATATATATATATATATATATATATATATATATTAATCGTTTCACCCCAAGCAAGGCATTCCACTGCCACTATTGCGCTTGGGGCGACATAGGAGAAGGTAAATAGAAAGAGTGGTTAGATATAGGAAATGTCAGAAGTGGTAGTTGGGAGGAGGGGAAGAGTGTTTGAAAGAATAGAAGGGAGTTATTGTGTTAGGAGGTGTCTATTGACCTTACATTTAAACTCCTGGAGATTGTAGTCGTCGGGGAAGCAGTCATGTGGAAGGGAATTCCACAGTCGCAAAGTACGAGAAAATAACTTTTGGAGTAGAAGTTGCGGTTGCATTTTATCGGTTTCACTGTAAAAGGGTGGGATCTAGTTACCAATCTAGTATCTCGTGCAAATTCGAACCTAGGGGGCACCAGTGATCTAAGTTCATTATATATATATATATATATATATATATATATATATATATATATATATGCGCGCATATGTGTGCGTGTGTGTGTGTGTGTGTGTGTGTGCGGATGAGTACATGTGTGTCGGTTATTTTTTTATTAATTTAGTTTCAAAACTTAATTTAAATAAAAACGGTAGAAACTACTTTGAAACTTAATTTATAGAGCTAGGTACCTCCATTTTCTGGCATAAATTTTCGATACCTAAATTTAAAATGAAATTTTTAAAATGAAAAACATTCTTGAAGATTTCATTTTAGATTTAATTAAAAGCGTAATGATTAAATTTATTATTTCTATTAAGTAAAAAAATCTGGTGTATTTCAGATAGAAATTATATGCATTGGAAAGTCAAATTTAATTTCGATTTGTTCAATTTTCTTAAAAGCTGTCATTTTGTGAATTTTAAGAAATTTGTAACAAACAATAATTCATCGATTTTTAAAATATTTCAAAAGATTTCTGAAACTTTAGTAAAACTGGAAAACTGAAAGTTAAATTAAGTTGATTTAAAAAAATATTACTTATAACAAAAAATAATATACAACAAATTATTAACGATTGGTCGTGTTCGTCTGATCGCAGGTTTGACTGGTTGTTTACTGATTCGATGCCAGGTTGGACGCATGACCAAAAACAACACGTTTCATCAATCAAAACGCTTGGGACAAAACGCTTAAATTAAATAACCGTTTCATAAAAATGGCAATTTCTGTCTACCATACATGAAAATAAGGTAAAAATAAATTAGAAATTATTTTTAAAATACGGAAGCGTAAATACGTTTACTAATTTTTGAAATTTTGGATTCGTAAATTTTGTTTCCACTTAATTACTATATCACAACCAATATTTACCCCAATACAGCATTTTACACGATTTTAAACAATAATAAGTTATTATAATTAAAATATAAAAAAAATGAAAAATTCTTATAAAAAGTCTTTATTTATCAGAAAATCTTATTTCTTCAAACAACAATGTCCTTAATATTACTTATTTAAAAACAATTAAAAGCTTTTTTAATTAAGTAATGTTGTAGTTTTATTGGATTCATTATTTTTCACTTTAGAGCTGATTTTCAGTTAAATAGTACATTTTTTTTAAAAAAGTAGGTGATTTACAATCTCCAATGGAGTCATTGGAGATTGTAAATCACCTACTTTTTATTATTATTTTTTTATAAGTAGGAGTCTACTTATAAAAAAAAAATAATAATTTCAAGAAATAAGAAGTTGGGGGTAACACATTTGAAAATAAAATTTTACCAATATTTTCTTTAAAATAACTTTAAAAAATAATATAATTCATTTGGGAATAACTTATGAAGATTTCATTAAAATCGGACAATTATTGTATTTTAACAAGAATTTTTAAATAAATGTGTTTTCAACGAAAAAAAAAACGCTAAAAATCAATGTTAAATTTGTAGAAGGCGATAACATAAACAAAACAAGCATTTTACCAAAATTTCGAACTTATTAGAAAAAATTAAAAAAAATTAAAAAAATAATTAAAAAGATCTTTAATGTTTCTTAATCATAATAACATCAAAATTTTTACAATAAATCTTTCTTTTCATTAAGTTTTTTTTTTTATTACGCTATACTGTTTTTCCCGCGAATTAGTGGAGGTACTTATATAGAGCCCTAGTATTTAAATAATCAATTTTGACTTTTCTCACTTTAAGTATATCATGATTTGCCTCGCAAATTCCGAGAAAGATATATATATATATATATATATGTGTGTGTGTGTGTGTGTGTGTGTGTGTGTGTACGTGTACAGAGAGAGAGAGAGAAAGAGAGAGAGAGAGAGAAAAGAAAAATAAAAAGAGATAAATAGATGGAGTAGTAGACAGAAACAGAGCCATAGAAAAGAAGAGAAAGAAAGAGATAGAGAGCAAGAGAGAGAAAACATGAATCGTGTGTGTACAACTCATCTCTTACCTATTGCTGCAGTTATCTACTATCATTCTCCATTTGCATGTAATCAGATACTTCATTTTTATATTCTCGTATAAGCCTTTATTTCATTGCATGTTGATTTCCAAGATATATTTTATAATTGATTTGAATTTACGATGTGGATTTATTTTAGATAATTTTGGCACAGTTTGTTTACCGATATCTCCAGTTTCCTCCGCTTTTCCTGAAACTCATCAGTATTCAGTTTTTCAAACTAAACAACATTTGCATTAGGGATATCAGTTAAGGAATAAATCTGACACGGAATTAAGTTCTCGAGAACAAGAACTGACATGTTTTAATTATTTTAGATAATGCGACAAGAATTAGGTGATAAAACTGATTATAAAAATTAAAACTGAAAGATTAAAAATGACATGAATAGATGAATTGTTGATATTTTACTCAATAAAATATTATTAAATGAAAGGAAAAATAAAATAATATAAAAGGATTAAAGCATTCCTTTAATAAGTATAGATTTATACAACAGATGGGGGCAAAAAACTTTGCAGACTTAGAGTATAAACTTGTTTGTATTTAGGCCGCATATAATGGGTAATGTGTGTGCGTTGTGATACAGTGGATATCGGCTCGGAACGAGAAATCGGGGAGCCGAGTTCGAATTCCAGTTGAATCCATTGTATTTACTTACGCGCAAATACCCTTGGGAAAGGTATTAATCCGTCTCCTTCCTTCCAGTTATGGGTTAAATAGCAGGACAGATTGGGTTCTATTGCCTTGGTCGGCAACCAGTCTACCGAAGAAAGCAATGGCAACCTACTGCGGGATAATCTTCTGCCTAGTCAGTCATGTCTCTTTCGAGACATGATCGCCCAAGCGTGTATCACGTATGGCACTTAACTGACCGATAATGGGTAATGGGACGACTGATTAAGTCGGAAGACTAAGAACAGGGAACAACTTAATAGTTTTGAAGAATATTATAATACAGTCAATGTAATAAACAATTAAAACATTATTATTCGTTGCAAACCCAAGGTGTGACTTTGCACGAGATACTAGATTGGCAATTAGGTCCCACCCTTTTACAGTGAAACCGATGAAATGTAACCGCAATTTCTACTCCAACAACTTCTTTTCTCGCATTTCCCGCCTGTGGAATTCTCTTTCGCGTGCTTGCTTCCCCGACGGCTATAACCTCCAGGAGTTTAAATGTAAGGTCAATAGACACCTCCTAACACACTAACCCTCCCACTCTCTCCAACTCTCTCCCGATGTACGTCCTAACTCGTCTATCGCCCTGTGTAGCCCCCTGCGCTATAGTGGCAGTGGAATGCCTTGTTTGGTGTGACATGATTAAAAAAAAAAGAACAATTTTTTCTGTTTGCGGTTATAATATATTATACAAAATAATCTATTATGAGTCCAGCTAACTGAAATCCTTGTGTAGTTGAGTGTTTTCCACTGCCACTATAGCGCAGGGGGTTACATTAGGTATAGAAATGTCAGAAGGAGTGTGATAGACGACTTAGGATGTACATCGGGAGAGAGTTGGAGAGAGTGGGTGTGAGTTCTGCTGTCAATTAACCACCACAGACAACCTCACCTCCCTCCCATTAGCATGGAACAGGCTTGCCTTCTGGAGAGTAAATCACTACGCCTGCTTGGCCTGACACTCTCAGCGGACCTCAAGTGGAATGACTACGTCGAATCCATTGTTAAATCCACAGCTATGAAAATCGGCTCTCTGTGCAGGGCCCGGAAATTCTTTCCGCCTGAATCTATCCTGCAATTATATAATCCACCATCTGCCCCTGTATTGAGTTTTGCTGCCACATCTGGTCGGGTGCGCCTTCTATTCTCCTCGGGGTTCTTGACAAAATACAGCGAAGAATCTGTCATGTGATTGATACCGACTTGGCTGACGGCCTGCAGTATCTCTCTCACCGGCGTGACGTGGAATTCCTGTGCTTCTTCTATAAATACTATCATGGCTTCTGCTCTGACGAACTTAAATAACTGGTGCCTCCTAGATGTGAATTTGCACGAGATACTAGATTGGCAACTAGGTCCCACCCTTTTACAGTGAAACCGATTAAATATAACCGCAATTTCTACTCCAACAGCTTATTTCCTCGCACTTCCCGCCTGTGGAATTCCCTACCGCATGCTTGCTTCCCCGACGGCTACAACCTCCAGGAGTTTAAATGTAAGGTCATCGTACTAGTTAGTATTACGGCCCTTCACAGCGTAACAGCGGATAATTGCAGCATCGATAGAAACTTACGTTTTACCACTTCGAGGAGTCGGGTAAAAGAGGACCCAAACCAACGTGCCCTCTAGAGAGTAGATCTGATAGTGTAGACAATTCACCTAACTTAAGAATAATATTTACATTCTCCTAACGAGAGAAAAAAAATGCAATAAAGACATTATCGCATGTCACCATCTTAAAGTCCATTTACATATATTTTTAATTATTTTTCTTTATAAGGGAAACATTTACCAGCAGAATACCATGATGTTTTTTGCATTATACTCGCAATTCTACTGTTAATAATAATGATATTCATAGCCTGATGTTGATTTCTTTTTTTTATTTTAGACCTCGTACGTGTTAATTTATTTGCTGATTTCCTAGTGTTTTTTCCCTTACTATCTGTGTGTCTTTCGGGGAATGACACATGAACACTCACTGTGTGGTTGTTATCGAGCAGCAGTTGAAATGCAGAACATTCCCAAATGGGACATTTCTATTAAACACTTCCCAAGCCTGGCCATTCATGCAACTAATGATTAAGCCATCATTCATAAACTGAAATACGTCCACACCTGAAATTCCCTGTATCTTCTCTTGATTACCTTGATTTGGAAAGGGTTATTTGTAAATCAATTTAATTTATTTCTTTTTATTTCACTGAGATTGCTGAATTCAAAATGAATGTTACACTCATCATTCAACAACACGGGTTTATGGAGTAGTCCTCCTTTAACTGCATCTGTAGGATAAAGAAATTAAGAACTAAAAGAACTGTGAATATAGCCAACTAAAATTAATTCACAAGTCATTGCGAAAAACAAATCCTGAATCCTGATTTTAATCAAAACAGAAAATTCATAATGACGTTATTTCACATCTAAAATGCTCGCTGGGGCCTGTCATATGACCAGATTTAATTACTTAAGGACATTCTGTGACCGGCCAACAGTCAGGTGTGAGCCGTGAGACGAAATACCTAAAATGTAACTTTAACTTCAAATCAACCCTGAGATAAGGTCAGGTTGCACCTTGTTCTCTTTCTCCATATCTCATTCAACAATTATTAATACGAACATTTTCTACAAATTTTGGTATCTATAATTTTATCATTGAACCCGAACTCTGCTCTTAACTTCTAAATAATGTTGCTAATTGCAAATTAACTCTTACAACCTATGTTATCATTTTATTTTAACAAATTTCTGTGTTAACATGAAAACTGTATATTTTATTCTTACACTATTCCACACTAATTCACACATTGTAACCTTCAACCAAACTTCGGATAAT
>JBBBDQ010000178.1:310000-312500 GCA_037127315.1 Ascarosepion bandense | reverse complement strand
TGAAAGGGATAAAGGAGGAAGAGAAAGAGGCCAATGTCCGAGTCACTTGAAGTTACATTTTAGATGTTTCGTCTTGCGGCTCCCATCTGACTTTCTGGCTGACTGATGCTGATGAAGTCCTTTTATTGCAATTTATATTTTTTTGCTCTTACTCGCGAAGTACTTTTTGGTTTTGTAAAAATCATTTTAACAGCCACTTGCGAATTCTGGTGTCGATTTTTCTTCAAGCACCTGGTCAATTCTTTTTCTGTTTCAGAAAACCAGGATTTCACACGTCGTATGAAATTTTTGTAAAAGTGAAAAAAAAAAGGTTGATTCTAATTAATTTCTTAGCCGCTACAAATCTCAGCCATGAGGCTTATTGTTTATGTCATGCACTAACTCTAATGTTATTTCCAAGCAAAATACTTACACTAAGTACATTACTTGATTTCAGTAGTTCTTACTGTGAATGTAAATATATTTAACGGGCACACGCACACATATATATATATATATACATATATATTATTTGTTTGAATATTTTTATGATCGATAATCATCACTAAGTAGATATTCTGATCATAGTCAAACAGTATTGTATATTTATTTTTTACAATAACTTCTCATTAGAAAAATGTGTGCCATTCGGTAGGATTCGAACTTGCAACCCCTATCCAAATAAGGTAAGCTACCATGGGATCTGGTGCGTCTTAGACCACTCGACTACAAATGACGATCAGTCTAACCGAAGTCAAATTAAGCTTATAACACAATTTTCGAATTCATCGTAATAACCATATCTGCTCTGAAATATATCGTAATATCAACGAATGTAAACATGTTACGGAAATTAACGAAGATTAACGAAACTTGGTTAAAAACAACCGTCAATTTGAAATGATTTGTTTGAAAATTTTTTGATCGATACTCGTATTTAAGTAGATATTCTGTCTATATAGAAACAGTATCACAATGCTTTTCTACTGTCCTGATTATTTGCGATAAATGTTATTACGAAAATGTAGGTGCCTCCACTAATTCACAGGAAAAACAGCATAGCGTAATGCAAAACGCCACAAACTTAACGAAAATAAAGTTTTATAGTCAAAATGTTAATATTATTATTAAGAGGGAACATAAAATAATTTTTAATCATTTTAAAATTTTTTTAATCCTTTTTAACTCGTTCGAAATTTTGGTTAGAATGCTTGTTTTGTTTACGTCCTCCTCTTCTACAAATGATAACATTGATTTTTTGCGCTTTTTTCTGTTAAAACACATTAATTTGAAAATTCTTGTACAAATGAAATAATTGTCCGATTTTAATTAAATTTTCAGAATTTATGCAGGAATAAATGAAACTATTTTTGAAGTTATTTTTTAGAAAATATTGGTAAATGTTTTAGTAACTCTAGGGTGAATCTATTCGACTTGCTTGAAAACAGCTAACAGACTTTTTTTTATTAAGAGTTTCTCCTTGGCTTAAAATGGATGCTGATAACAGATAAAAAGCTCTTTCTGCCCTGTTATTTCAATCATATATCCTTTTTCTATACCCCCTGTATCCTTTGTATTTTTTATTCACTTTTTCGTACATTAACTCTTTGTGTATTAATGGCAATTTGCTTTCTTTTGGAGGAAACGATTATAAAGTGTTTTTCTCTTTTTTTCCCCCCTTTGGATTTTAATGTTACTTTCAGATTAAGTCCATATGTTGTAAATAACCTATTGTAGAATACTAGAGCTTTTAAACACTCAATTGTTAGGAAATTATTTAGCATTAACTATCATATAAGAAAGAAAGTGTAGCATAATACTTCAGCAGACTTTGTTATTAGTCTCGAAATTACCCTATTATTCAAACCTTTTTTAATGTCCAAAAAAGTATTCCTATATCCCGATTTCCTTTATTGAGTGCGCATTTCATATTTTTTGTGTGTCTAAATGAGTTTCTGTTCAAATTATTGTTTCACTTATTTAATCCCGTATGATGCTACTGCCACAGACGTGGCCTCCCTCTGTCTCTTCTATAAATATTTTCATGGCTTCTGCTCGGATGAGCTTAAGTCACTGATGCCTCCTCAACAGGTGTTTACACGTGCAACCAGACTGGCAACTGGGTCCCACCCATTCACAGTCAGGTTAGCCAAATGCAGACGACAATTCTACTCCTGCAGCTTCCTTCTCTCGCACTTCACACTTGTGGAACTCACTCCCGTATTCTTGCTTTCCTGACGGCTACAACCTCCAGAAATTTAAATGCAAAGTTAATACTCATCTACTAACCACTGGCCTCTAGCTCTCTCCCCTCCCCTGTATAACCTTCCCTTTCTCTCCACCTATGTATCTGTCATCGCACCTTCTTTCTCAGCTTTCTATTGTTCCTTTCTAACTAGCTTGTACTCCTCACTCTTTTCTAATTAATCTTTTTACATTTACTGCACATCAGTGGCGTTTCTGCTTTGCCCGGGGTGAAATGATTAAAAAAAAAAAAAGTTAAAAATATTCTCTTGTTTAT
>JBBBDQ010000178.1:245000-307500 GCA_037127315.1 Ascarosepion bandense | reverse complement strand
TCAATATAAATAGTTCATAATAACCATGATGAACTTACACTCACAAATATTAAAAAAGACCTAATCCTCATTATTTATCAGACGGACCAAACCGCCATAATTTTTAAGTATGTCTTTTGCTGTACTGTCAATACTTTTAAAAATATCTATATTTGCAATCGAAAATACAACGAAAGAAAATTTTAAAAATGAAGGAGATTTAATGAAGCAATACGAAACAGTAGAAGTGTCAATATTGTCAGTCCCGAGTTTGTCTTTCAAGAAAAATACCAGTATGCTTTTGACTAATTTCAAGTGTTATCAAATAAATTGGCTTGGATGAAATTCTTTAAATCTTGAAATATTTCGGATTTTATTTTGCTAAAGGCATTCTTAAGAAACCCTCACCACAGACGAAAAAGTCTAAAGGTGTGATATCATGGGAGATACATTCTCAAAAAACTTCTCCGTCTTTTCGAGCCAGCACATTGTTGTTGTTTTTTCCTCTCAGAACCTCTTTGACTGAAGGACTTGCTGTAAAATCACAATATTTTAGAAGAATAAAATCTATTCTCCACAATGTTTAACTATTTTGCTCCGGCAAAACGTCTATCAATGATTGTGTGTAAATTTGTATATATTTCTATCCTATCGAAATATTCTTTTGTGGCTTGAGAGGCATTATCAATTTTGCAACTGATTCACCAATCAATATATCGCAGCACACGAAAGAATGGTGAACTTATAAATATCATTCAAGTGGTTGTATATATTAAGTCTGACATTGAGTGAATCTAGACAGTTTCAAGCTTCATCACTAATTCAGTTCTCTACCAAATATTAAACGGCTTGCAGAAATAGATAGGACACCTCCACAGCTTCATTCTGAAAAAAAATGATTCAATAGAAAAAAGTTACATCAAAATATCTGAACTCCGAATAAATAAAGCTTAGGCGATCATAACTCGAAAAAGACATGACTGACTAGGCTGCCATTACATTCTGCGACAGACTGCTTTCCAGCCAAGGCATTAGAACCCAATCTGTCCTGTTATTTAACTCATAACTAGAAGAAAGAGACCGATTAATACCTTTCCCAATGGTATTTGCGCGTAAGTGAATGCAAGGAATTCAACTGGAATTAAAAGAGGAAAAAATAAATAAAAAGAAAAAAAGGAAAAAGAAGAAACGGAAAGAGAGAATAGAGAAGAAAAGAAACGGGAACGACTAGCAAAGAAGAATCGAAACATTGGAAAAGATAAATAAAATAAAGTAAATATAAAAATAAAATCAAGTCCAGCAGAAAAAATAAGGAAGTTAAAAATATATGACTATCAAAATCAAAAAATAAACAAGAAATAAAGATAATTTTTTAAGAAAACTTGTTCATGAGTACAAGTAAAAGAATGATTGTAATTAAAAAATTGCCAGATCCTACGTTTTTATTTAATATTTTGCTAGTTGTTCTCTTTTTTCTCTTCTCTCTTGCCTTTTTTTTTGCATTTTTAGTTATTGATTTTTCTCCATTATCTGTTTCTCTGTTTATCCGTTTAATATTTTTGACATGCGTGACCCCAAGTGGTAAAAAATTGAAACACTACTATTTATGAGTCGTAGACACATCATTCTTTAAAATGTTATAAAGTTCCACACGACTTACTTCACCTCATGCATTTATTATTTTTATTTTATTATTTGTTTTAATCTCCTTATCTAAATATATTACCAAATAAATTAACCACATTTTACTGCATAATGATGATATTTTAACACGAATAATGTATAGCTATTGAATTGAAGTATTCTATAGTAGTAGTAATATATATATATATTAGTAGAGATCTAAATAATATATATATATATATATGTGTGCATAAGTGGAAATAAAAATCAATATATAAATATTTATCAGGTGTTAATATAAAAGTGTACAATGCGTTATAACAGAGCAAAATGTATAAATTATTAAATATGCGTATTATCACACGTTTTAAACATGACTCAGAGTTTCATGCATTTTGCAATCATCAGGTGCATATATATATATATATATATATATATACATAAATCGCTCATTCAGTAATGAATTAGAGCACTCTGGCTATTGGGCGAGTATAATGTTAATATACATGCTAAAAAGTCTGCCATCTTCTAGCGATCGACCATAGCCCAGAGGTAGAATCGCCGACTGACGCCACTTCGGTCGGCTTTCAGTCCTGGCTTAAAAGCAATCGCAGTTTAACCGTACTGATGAGCTGTGATACAGCGAGACAGATCTGTCTACTGATGACTATATATATACACATATATTTATTATAAATTATGTTTTAGAACATGTACATAAGTTTTTCTATATATGTCCTCCTTTCTACAATCATATTTTTTTTCAATGTTAGGACTCCAACATATCATCGCGAGAAGCCTCTCGCGATGATATGATGGAGTCCCAACATTGAAACAAACATGATTGTAGAGAGGAGGATATATATAGAAAAAAAAATATGTACATGTTCTAAAACATAATTTATAATAAATATTCACAGCGCTATACATCATATATCAAGCACTTTTTCAAATTAATGTTTCTAGGGGGGAAGTCTGGTGTAATAACTCCAGACGAATCCAGACTCAGATTGGTCGAAAATCTACGAGCAAAGCATTCAGCCTTGTCCGCTGAGGAGGTGAGTATTTTGGGTTTTTCATTCTTCAAGTTTTGTTTTTTTATTCTTCAAGTTTTATTAACTGGCTTATGAACTCTAGACGCACACACAGGTTTTTATATATATATATATATATATATATATATATATATATATATATATCGGTCACTGGCGTGTGTATACACTGCTTATATACAACACGTTAAAACTAACAACTAACCTTTTCTGCTTCCAAGCGCCTATGGCTTAGTGGGTAGCGACTTAGACTGACAGTAAATCAGTTGAGTTTCGATCCCGTCCAGGAGCAAGTGGATGTCTCTAGCTACACTAATAAGGTGTGATACAGCTAAACAGGCTTGTATGTGGATGACTAATATATATAAATTATTTTTCTGTTATTCAACTGAATGGTAATTATTTTTAATATGTTTTGAAAAAGATGGGTGAATTTTTTCAATTATAAGTTTTTGTCGCTATTTTTAAAGCAAAAAAAAAGATTGTATTTAAATTGTATAAACGCTTAATCCTGACAATTTTAGGATTTCTTCCAAAAATTCCTCATTTGGAATATGAGCGTTTTTTTTGTTGTTTTTTTTTTTTGGTATTATTCCAAAAATTCCTTATTTGGAATATGGACGTTTTTGTGTATGTCTTTGGAAATGAACGCTTATGTAGACATATGCACTCATTTCAATATCTAGCGCCATGCGGAAAAATTATCGTTTGCAAATGTTTCGTTTGAGTAAGCTTGTCAAATTAAACTCAGAATAATCTGAGCACCACTAACTAATAGACGTAATCAGATTTTCTCCGGTTTCTTCGTGTATTCCGAATGAAATCGTAATTTTCTAAGAAGCAAAATTTATTCGCAACTTTAATTTATTAAGGCAGAATTAGGCAGAATTATTGTAATTAGCTAAGACGAATTACGAATGCACTCTATATTAATATTTATACATATTAACTGTGTTAATATGTAATTTATTTCAAGTTAAAATTATTGTTTCGTAACTTGAATGTAAAAGGCTTTTTAGACTTCCATTCTATAATTAAAGTCTCATGAATATTTAAATAATAGCGTGAACATAACATTTTGTTTTCATTTGCATATTCAATTTACGTAGATATATTAATTTAGAAAAAACACAGTAAAGTTTTTTCTATGTGAAAATTCTTTAATAGAATATAGCTCCAAACTAAATATTGAGCTTTTAATAATAGTCTTTTTTGATAAGTAAAAGAATGTAAAATGTTTTCGTTTTAGTAATTAACGGAAAAATTGTTATCATCTGTAATGCAAGCAGTTAAAAGAAGGTAACTTACATCATTTACGTAAGTTTTTATTATAACTAAATGTAATGTTCATTTGTAAAAATATGTTACAACGTTTAACGTACTAACATAAAGGACCTCTTATGCAGACGGGGTTTCAGTATCACCGGTCGCCTGCTTCACCTAATCCAATCATTTTTAAATAACCGCAAAATGAAGGTCGTTATGAATGGGCATGCCTCTTCATCCTACAGCACGAATGCTGGTGTCCCACAGGGCTCTATACTGGGCCCGACGCTCTTCCTTATTTTCATCAACGACCTCCAAGATGAGATCAGTTCCCAAGTAGGCATCTACGCAAACGACACCACAATATACTCCCGCACCAGTAAGAAACCTCTCGCGGCGGACAGACATAATCTCGCTGCTGACCTTGAAAGGGATCTACACTCTGTGGTGAATTGGGGCAAGTAGTGGCTTGTCAATTTCAATGCGTCTAAGACCAAGCTGTTGTCTGTTAACCATCACAGGCAACCTCTTCTGCCTCCCATAAGCATGGACCAAGCGTTTCTCTCTGAGAGCAACACACTACGTCTCCTCGGCCTTACCCTGTCCTCAGACCACAAATGATTAAAAAAAAATAAATAAATAAAAATAAAAAATAAAGTTTGTTTTTCTTTGGATTGGATTCTCGTAATTTTTAATTCTTATTTCGATAACGGTAACAGAAAATTTCCTAATACCACAGAGAAAATACTTTTATAATTAATTCTTTGCTCTGCTTAAAAGATTAAAAGATTTTTCAATCTTTTTTATTCTGTAGAAAAGATTTTTTTTTCATATATACTAACAAAACGACGGCTGGTTAGACCAACAGAGAGTCGTTTGAAAAAAGTGCTCAATGCATACGCAACACAAATAAACTGAATATTCAGAGTTAACAACATGTTAAAGAACGGAACACAAACCACTTACTTGATACCACGTCTAAGTTCTTGCCTGAAGCAACCTGTCTGGGGTGTGCCTCCCGTTATTTAATATATATTATGTTGATGGTTTTTGAGGGATTACCTCAGTTGGCTAAAAGCGATCTTACATAAAACTTTTTGAACTAGACAATCTGCAACGAATTATTTTGTTTATCAATTTCCTTGGCGTATCTCAGAAAGCTAAATGGGTTCAGATGAGGCTTAGTGCAGATTTTTTTTTCCTGGAATCTAATCCCTGCTTTCTGAAAAAATTATATGCTAAGTGAAAGCCTTTACCGGCCAATAGATATTAGATTATTTTTACGTAATTCATTTTGATATTGGTATTCATTTCAATAATTATGCTAAAATATTCAGAATAATTATTTCTAAATTTCAATATCTGCTTATGATATTGTTGGTGAAAATTGCACAAATATTTATTTACCAGAAAATATATGAAAACAATCTTTTTTAATAAATTCATTTCATTCAACGCATGTGTAGGTTATATTAATGAGTTTCACCATAATTCAGATTTAGCGAATTTAACTTTAAATGACATATGATTTACTAGGACGAATGTGTAGGAAAGATGCTTAACCACTAGATTATCTACATTAAATTTGCAGTCGGATTCTGATAGTTGTGCATTTCTTAGCTGATCTTTTATTATCACAATGTTAGATAAAACACGAACTAAAAGTAGAAGAGAACTAAAGAAATTATCTAGAACTCATATCCAACACCATATACAAAAATTAATTTAAATGTATAACATTTAATGGCCCCAATTACTTGCGCATCTGTATAAACGTAAATTTCTTTCAGCACCGACATCGTACTAATTTATTTTGCACTTTGTGATTATTTTCTAAGATATTGTGGTATATTGATGGATTTGCTTTTCCAAGTATACGAAATTTATTTAATTTCTTATCATATTATCTTAATGAATTAGCGTTAATTTTCATGTGTACGCTTCTGATATATGTCTTCTCTCAATATTTGTCCTTATTCAATATGCCGTTTAATTTAAAAACATTGGCGAGAATGCCTGTCCACTAAATCTTAACCCTTGTCTCTCTTATTAGTGTTTGTCTTTATAATATCTCTCTCATTTGGTTTTCTGACACTCCTTCATCCTAGCTTGTTACGTGGGCTAGTTGCTGTTTTTCATTGACATTTTAGCTTTCATTGTAACTTAACTCAAATTCACCAATCGATTTTCCTCACAGTTTGTCTTTTAAAAAGTCAACTGTCAATTGATTATAAGTATTAATCTCTTATCTTTTGACTTTAATTAAACTTTTATCGTTTAAATCCACCGTCCATTCTATTTGTAACAGACTTAGAACCACTTCTCTATTGCCTAAAATATATTTATTTCTGAGGAAACTGTTAAATATTTAGTGACATATAAGATAATTGAATGAGAAAAATGGCTTTGGAAAATATAATACTCACATATGAGAAATAGCAGAAATAAAAAATATTTTATTAACAGCTACAAAGGATTGGAAGTTGTAGAGAGTCACGCTCGACTATGTATCGTGGTGTCAGGACACTTAAAGACAAATATATTACATTGCATCTTCCCCCACTTACGTTTTTAACGATCTTTTCTGTTTCTTAATATAATTTTGACTTTTGGAGACATGACTTTTCTTCCAATGTCGATTTGACATTTTCCGTGACTTATAAAAAAGACATCTAAAATATTGAAATGTTCGTACTTGCCTGATTGTGACGTCTGCAGTATGTAGCTCGCATCTCGTACTGTTTGTTTTGCTTAAAGCCATACATTTTTCTTTTTACAATTTTTGGTTTGTCTTTTTTACAAAAGTTCCCAACTTCAGCAAACCCCTCAGGGAGATCAACAGATACTTGGGCTGGTTGCAGGTGTCATAAGATGTCTTTGGAGACTACTATGGCGGCGTTGTGACATATCCTGTCGCAAACAGCTACGAACTTTACAACACCACCGTTCTGATGGTGCTACTCGCCGGCGCCGAGACGTGGCTTCTCAGCGAGGTCGTCAACTCCCGCGTTCATGTAATCGAATTCAGCCTCCTCAGAACCATCGAGTGTCTAATGAGTAGCTGCGTATGTGGACTGGCCAGACTCTTATCGTCAACACACTTTCTTATTGCCTTGTTTGTCGCTCGGTAACGACCTGATGGCTACGTAGCCCCTGGAATAGACGTCATTTGCCAGAACCTCCAAAACATTAATCTGGCACTGGAGAATGTTCCGATGATCTGACAAGACATACGCAAAGACAAGGTGGAATTTCTTTCTGCATTCATTAATTACTTACCTCATTTGAATCATTACAACTGAGTAGTGATTTCGATTCTCGCCGGTGCCAGAGGTTTCGGTCTCGTGCCACATCTAAACTGAGATTAAAAAATTACTACATATTACTTCGATTCTTCTATGCGACATAGAAGAATCGAACGTTGGAAATCATGGCATTCCAAAATTTCTTGTTCTTTGCATCCCTTAATAAATGTAAGGGATGTAAGGGATGTCGTCAATTGATACCTTTGATATTCTTGAATCCCGTTTCTCTTTTATCCTTTCTTCAATAAACACTGTACCAAGACATTTCTATCACTGTAATCCACTGGGTACTAGTGGCGGTCTTGCCTTGCTTGGAGTGAAATTACAAAAAAAAAAAAAATTCACAACCCCACTTCACTATCAAATTACTCAGAATCGCCAGCTCCATTATGCTTTGTTTCCTTCTAAGCTCTATTCCCTCAATGTATTTCCTAGAACTATTAAATCTGTTTTTAATTTTAAATATTAGGCAAATTTTTATTTCCTTTGTTTCTATAGCTTTGTCATTGATCTCATTGTCTGTATGCTTTTATAAAAACATTTCTTTTGTTCAAGTACTCTTTGTATCTTCAAGGAGATTTTTCCAGTATCCAGAGTCATAAAGAAAAATTGATACTATTAACAGTTCAGCATTATAAATAAATTTTCCTGTTTCATTATCATTTACTTAGCTTTATTTTATTTACATCAATTTGTAATTTTCTTGTTGAGGGTGTTCATTTTCGAGAGAAATATAGAGATATTAGTTTCTTATTATCGCTTTCCTTCTCTTCATTTTGTATAAGTTCCTGTAGTAACTTCCTATATCTGCTATCAACACTGTCTCATCGACATAGATAATATTTTGTTAGGTTATTAGTGACATCAATAAATCCTGGTAGGAGACATAATTATCGTAAAATCGTCTCACAGGGTGAGAAGAAAAAATATTTTATTCTCCCTTCAATGCATTTTTCAAATATTGGTAATTTATTTTTTACTTTTTATACCAGAAAATATGAGAAACTATTTATTCTGACGTCTTTGTTGCAAATATAAATAGATATAGTGATCTTCTCTTAATCTACGATAAATAAATAACCCTATACAATATATATAAATATATATATATTGTAATTATTATGATTTAGTTTTCTACTCCATTTTGTATTTTTTAACAAGCTTAAGAAATAGAAAAATAGTTATTTAAAACTTCCTCTCACAAACCTAATATGCTATGAAAAAAAAATTATGAAAGCGTTTAAATCGAAATTGCCATAAAATAAATTAGAATATAAACTTACAATTAGGAAATGGGGAATAAAATGAGAAAACAATATTATTTGGTTTAACCAAACTTTTCCTTTAGAAAGTACAAAATAGAAAAAATATTCGTATTAGTTAATATATTCAACAGATCGACACGTAATTTAAATTACAACTGCACTTGCAATTTATAAAACTGGAGAAATAGACAAACACCAAGAATTAAAAAAAATAGCGTCAAGCATACATATAATTGCAGAGAGAAAATCAAATGTCAACTTAACCGACTTTGTAAAACCAAAGTTATTATTGAAGATACAAATGAACAGAGAGAAGTTTATGTAGGATGTACTGAAAGGAATTTAAAAAAAACGTTGATATGATCATAAACCTACATTCAAGCTAGCCAAGCTCATGTTGAAATTAAAAGCATTCAATGGTAAATACATTTCTATTACTTGCAGTATATTAAAAAAAGCTAGCAATTGCAACGGTTTTGACGTCTACAGATTGTGCTAGGAGGAAAAGTTAGCCAAAGTAAGATTCCAAGAACAAGAAATGCTGCTAAATGAAAGATCTGAAGTAATGTCCGGAAGTAAACAAATCAGAAAATATATTTTCGGATCGCACAAGTGCGAATAACAATGTTTACATCTATTGACCAGATTCTTTTGCCGAAAGATTGAAAGCAGGGTTACGTATTTGAATGACTTCCGAGTTAAAATGTTTTCAATCACGATATTATTTAGGTATTACGCATTTTTAATATAACTGTCTCCTGGTCTAAATTGATTTTCGCCAATACCTGATTAATAACTATTTTCTTTTGTTTTACAATAGAGCAGACGTATGTCCTTACGATTTCATAAACCTAATAGAGATTGTTTTTAAAGATCGCAAGACTACAGCAGAGAAAACTGGAATGCAAGAATCTAAATTACAGTACACGCTACGAAACATTCCTATTACTAAAAGGCATGAAAACATGCTAAATTCATTACCTAAAACTGAACAGTTGCTTAAAAGAATGAGATGGAACGTACTATCCTTCCTACAAAAATATCCAAGGTACAAGGAAAACTTGGAAAGTTTTAAATTCAAAATTCAAATTAGGAGTTACCTACCTATTATTAAAGAGCTAGATAAATTAATAATTTGATTTGTCTAATAGAAACATGTAATTTCAAAGGATTAATAACAATATATAATGTCTTGAAAACACGCAAAAATATTCTTAAATACGACGAATCGCGTACTACTTATCCATTAAAAATTAAACAAACAAAATAAATGAAGTAAACAAGATTTCAAAATGAGACCTTCTATATTGAACATATAAATCTTTAGGTGAAAAACATCACAGCTTAAATGGGTATAAGTGGCATCGTCCGAATATTAAACGGTAAGCAAGCATTTCTAACCATAAATAAGCATAAGGATAATTTTCCCCAATAACTGCTCGAACTGACTTAGCCTAATAAAAACTGAAATAGTTAAAATAAGCCAGAAAACTTTTAAAAATATTGACAATTTAATCAAGGAGTGCTACGCAAGCCAATAATTATGAAGAACAAAATGAATGCAATCTTGGATCCAGAAGATTGGGAATAAAGAAAACACATTCATAATATGGCATCAAAATTTTCAGCCAATCTATTACTGAAAAATGGTCGCAGAAATCTTGGAATATTGACTAAGCGGTTCATAAATATACAATCGGAACTTATAAAAATAATCTTAAATTACATTATTCCACAATGGCGAAGTGTGGATTTAAAAAGTAAACAATAGCATATATGCTGTACCACAATATTCGTTTCACGGAGCCGAGTTCTACGAAATAATAAGCCATTATATTTTAAATAAAATTAATGAAGTAGTTCACATAGACACCCAAGGATTATCAAGAGTTGGCAAGAAAAAAAATTTCTAACTTTTCAAGAAACTCGATTTTCAAATAGAGGCCAAAATTAATACAAAAATTAATATTTGGACGAATAAGTTAATCTGCGATCTGACAGTGTCTCCTCATATATAAAACCAAAGAAAAATTTTATTAGTGAACAGTGGAACTAACCATACTGCTAACATAATAGAACACATGCCATCTACATAAAATTTCACGAAAAAATTTCGATGAAAAAAATAGATTATGAAAATGGTTTACACCAAAATGGCCATAAAATAAATTTTAATTAATAAACACTTCTTTAAAAAAAGTCTGAATTACACAGGTATACAAGAACATTAAGTTACAGTTTAGAGAATTCGAGAATGGGACCCAATGCAAAAATTTCAAACATAATGAGCAGCAAGATATGGTTAATAAAACTGCAATGATAAATGCAAATGTTTATCTGAACTTGTTTGAAAAATCGAGGGAATTATTTATTTAGAAGAGGTCAATAATACAAATACATAGAAAAATATGTATAGGATATACTGAAGGGAATTTCAAAATACGTTAGTATAATCGCAAATCTACATTCAAGCTAAAATATGTTCCAAACTAGCCAAAAATTTGTGGGCATTAAAAGGACAAATGACAAAACCTCTTATGCAACATATAGCATATTACAAAAGTCAGAACTTTCAATATTGGTTAAGTCTGCAGTTTCTGTCAAGAAGAGAAGTTAGCCGTAGTATCATTCGCAGAAAGAGAGCTACTGCTCAATGAAAGATCCGATCTAATGTCCGGAAGTAAACATGTACGAAAATAATATATTTTTGGATCTTACAAACCCGGATGAATACGTTTACAATTCTTGACCAGCTCCTCCTCTATTTAAACTCTGTTATTTTTTCTGCAAATTCCTTTTATACGTTCGAAAACCCGTTGGATGATATATTAACATAAAACATAGGAAATTATCAAAAGGTTGAAACTAAGGTCTCTCATATACCCAGCTAATCACATTCACGACACAATCACTCATACAATTTCTTCATTTACCACAAAAAATTATCCATGTCTTTACAATGCTACATATACTATAATAACACCTATTCGCAGGAGGAACCTATAAAAGAGGGAACAAAACCTATGAGATAAAAAATTATTTATATACACTATATTACTAAAACATATTTAAAAAGTTAAAGATAAGAAAATGAAAAGGGAGAGGGGATAAAATACTCAAAACAAATTAAATATAACAAAATATTTAAACTAAAATAAAAAATCCAATAACAATTCTGCCGTATTTCTCCAAACTTTAAAATCAATTAGCATACTTGCTAAGGGAAAGTGAACGGATAAAATAAATGTTGGAATAGGGAAATCCAAAAATGAACAACTCCAGTTGAAAAGTGGGGCCAAGAACAAACTAGGAATGTTTGGAATCTTGACGTCGATCATAACAAAAGAGAAAGCCGGGAATAGGCTAGGTACAACTTATACTAGGTACAAAAAACAGGTATAACCTAACCAGGGTAGGGTTTACAGAAAACTGTCCCATTATACCATTTGCCCTATTCGCACGAACCAGTTTTGCTGCAGTTACACAAGTTTTCCTGATATATATCGATATTAAACGCTTTCTAACAGATCTTCATCTGATGCTCAAAGACTCTAATCACATGCTGATAAAACATAACGTTCATATTGCAAGTTTCTCTCCATCTGCGTCTTCCAAATCACCATTCACGCTACGGCCAACAACGTGAAAAACGCCATGAGTTTAACCCCCAAATAGGAGGTGACATATTATCAAAGGCATAGAGATAGTCTGTTCCGAATCAATCGCCAGGTATGCGAAACAAGACAAGACGATCAAATCAAAGAGTGCCCTTAGTCGTGACCCTATTTACTAATAAATGGTACAAGTGCCTTCGAGGCCGAGAAAGGTCAGTCGACCTATGCATGACTTGCAAGGCACTTTGACACTCAGGTAAGAATTTCGAATGATTTTTTGGCTTTCATCGGCGCTCAGCCCTCGAAACGGGAGAGGTGATTGTAAAGCTAGCAAAGGCGTCCGTAACACTCCTGTCCAAAATCGAATCCTCTCTCAACGCGCTGCATAGAAAACCAAACTCGAGGCGTGTCGGTAACTCGCCACGTGTGGAGTTTCCAGCCCCCTACTCTACACTGACGTTTGACGCAGACTGTTCATCTCTGATGTCCTGATGCTTGCTTCCACCCCACAAGAGGTTGGACAACAAGCGCTCGACAACCTCTCTACGGTTGTTAAAGTGTGGGAGTACCAACAACCGGAAAGGTTTGAGGGGAAAGACGTATATTTCACACGTCTCAGCCCTCCACTTCACGAATAACCACCATAGAAGCCAACGCTCCGAACGTGATTACTTCCTCCGACCAATTCTTCTCAAACTGCAGATCCAGACCCAACCAAACTCCAATAATGCGGACGGGTCCGTCAGTCTAACTGAAGGGCTCCGGAAGCGCGAAATTCTTCAAGGCACCTATCAGCAAGCTGGACGACTGGGTGAAGTTAACTTTGGCCCCCATCACATTTTCATACTGTTCAAACACCTTCTGTACTACCTCGATGTCGTCTCTGGATGACACGAAATAGGACAGGGACAGCAATTCCGTGTACGGCAGGCTCTATCTTTTAGCCGTCGAATGTGGGATTCCAACTACAAACGTAAAATAAGGACAACTGCGGGAACCCATGAAGAACCAACCGAGACAGCATAATAGCGTTAGACTTTCTTCTCTTTACATGTATCATAGCACTGGGGGAGCGATACAGCAGGGTGATCCACTTGCAGATGCCGGCTTTGAATCGGGCTGCCTGTAAAACAGATGCTAAATACTGATGGCCGAACCTATCATATGCCTTGGACTGATCTAAATTGGATATTGGCAAAAATATTTAACACTGTGTTTGGCCGAGTTATGGGCCTGTTATCATTTAAGTCCCCACAACACCCTTGACCTTTTTCAACAGCGTGATCACACTACTGGAAATCTGTTAGGGGACGAACTCCTCTCGGAACTAGTTGTAGAACATACCGTCAATATCGGTACAAATATGTACGAACCGAGGACATTTTAAAAAGGGGCCTCAAGTGGGCCTTCCTCTGGGAAGAAAGGTACCTCACTATCTACCTCATATGTTCTTTTGTTTTAAAAATCTTTAACTTTCTTCGGTTTATCCCTTTCTTCGGCAGGGCTGGGAGTTGTTTTATAGGAGGGAGTATGTGTATTTGCTGGAGAAGAAAAAACTCCTTACTGTTCTGTTGTCTGTTTCGCAGGCGAAGCAGAACAAATTGAGCAATGGGATAACTAGGTTTCTTTCCGTCCTGCTTTCAATTTCGTCTTGCTAGTTTGTTCTGCTTCTTTAGTAATCACCGTTTCTACCGGGGTTTCCGTTGTCACGGTTGGTGTTACCGGATTTCTCGTGGAGCACATTTAAGATAAGTGCCCCTCAGCACAACACATTCAGTAATGTCGTCGTCTGCCTTCAAAGATGATACATTATGTCAGGGATACGAGACAAGTTGTTTCTGTCTAACGTGACATGAACACAGATATCTTCAGTGGATGCCACCGACTTACTGACTACACGAGTTACTTTCTCAACTGATCCAAACTGGGTGAAGAATCCGCCCAGATAATCACATGTAATGTCTAAAAGCACATCATGCAGGATTGCTGTCTCAGATTTTTTATCATTAGAATTCTGTCTGCTAATGAATTCTTCTCTTTTTCTGTTGGCAGCAATATATCCCACAATGCTCTTTTGTGCTCGCGCATGTTTTTCTCAGATAACACCGATTAGCTTACGTGTCTTCGCGTCCGATGTCAGCAACGAAATACCTCTGGCTAAAATAACATTCAGCGTTTTTAGAATCGTTACCAGTTCGTTGCCGGTAAAAAAAAATTAATATTCCTGCCGCATTCGCTCGTAATATACGGAAACCTTTTTCTCCATTGAGTTCGACAATACTGATGACAAAGGAGACACGATCGTTAAACCATTTGGCTGAGAAGGTTCAGTCATTTTGCTGTTACAAAAGGTCTAAAAAAAAAACAGGAAAAAACTGTTGGATCAAAAAACTTAGAATAAACAGTGAAAATAAAACTCAGTATTTGTACAAATTTCACACAGAAACTAAACGCGTGACGTAAATACCCTATAAAATCAAAGCACAGCATACAATAAAATATTTTTAGCTCAGTATCTATTTAATATTTAAACGAGTTATTACGCAACCAAGGTTCCTAACCTTCGGTGTCTTCAGGCAATTTACAATACTTTATTTTAACATTTCATGATAAATTCATATTACGTGAACGTTCTTAAAAGACCGATAAAATCAATTATTGTTAATATCTTCTCTTTCATTTTTTAATGAAACCTGCATGAAAAAACTGATTGCTGCAGAGATACATTATATATATATATATATATATATATATATCCGAGTGAGTATAGAATGAGGATGAAAACCTAGACACATGATCAAAGTAAATGCATGAATTAGGTCCACTAACAGTAGACATCAAGCAATTAGATTATAGCCGACCATAAAAATGACCACTCAACAGCAACCTCTTAGAAATCCTAACCAAAAGATATACCCAACTGATAAAAAGATAAAACATACATTCCAACAGATAATACCATTAATCAACAATTTCACACTTACACACCAAATTCCTCCAAAGTCTAACGATCAAAACGAGACATTCACTTAATTACCAATAACCCCAACCAACCCCCACGACAACAACGAACCAAATATAAACAGAGAATGATTCCAAACCTTTATTTCCTCTGAGGAAGTGTTTAAATCCAAACAGTGAAACAAACATATAATTGTAGACAAGAGGACATATATAGAAGAAATTATGTACATGTTCTAAAATATAATTTATAATATATATATATATATATATATATATATATATATATATATATATATATTAGCAGTATAGCCTGGCGTTGCTCCGGTGTAATGAAAGCTTTAAAACTAATCCATGGTCCTGGAGCTCAGACCCTTTAGATGTTGGCACGAAAGACTAAAAAGCAATAATTGTTGCCAGTTAAAGCAAAACCGTAGGCCGAAAGAAAAATGAATGGATGTAAGTCAAATTTTGAATTCCTGGTATCGATATCAAATACGTTTTTTCGTCGGAAACTGAATTTTGAAGGATAAATAAGTCCTCTGAGTAAATGGTATCATGGCTGAGACAAAAAGTACAATTATACCTACGTAGAGCCAAGCCTGAAGCAAAAACTAAAATAAAAGGACTGAAAAAGAATACAAACATGCAGGCAGATAAACAGACACACACACAAATATCTTGCCTTTTATATATATATATATATATATATATATATATATATATATATGATCGATTTTCTGCACTATTTTAAGAACTGCAATCTTGAAACTTTTAAATATCGTTTCTTATGTCTTTCTCTATGAGTGTATCAAATTTGATTAAAATCCGACGACTCCTTCTATAACCTGATTTTTTCGATCATCGATTTTCGATATTTATCAGGGGTACCTCGGCACAAAACCTACCTAAGACCACTCGCAGTCGCTTACAGTACAAATGTGTAAATTTTCAAGAAAATCGGTTCAGCCGTTTGGGCTCTTTAGGTAACGGACACAAACACACACAGGCACACACACACACACACACACACACAGACAAAGTTTACATTATTTTATAATATTCGATAATTTTTTTACTTGTGGTAATTAACGTAAATATGGTTCATAATTAATTTCCCAATGATTTTAGCTCATTCTTCCGCCATTCCACCCCACCGCAGACACGTGTATATATATATATATATATATATATATATATATATATATATATATATATATATATATATACTATAGTCATGCGCAGACAGATCTGTTTCGCTGTATCACAGCCCATTCAGTACGGCTTAGACTCCGACCGCTTCCTAACCCAGCATTGAACCCCGACAGAATCGGCGTCAGTCGGCAATTCTACCCCTAGGCCAAGCATTAAGAAATACCATTTTCTCTTACAGTTTGATGAGACTTATATGGTTTACATGTAGGTAGCAATAGAGGGGGGAATATTTCGTTTTTTTAATGTTTCATTTTCTTTGCAGGTTCAGTTCTTTGGATTGTATGTATAGCATTTTAATAGCTCTAAACAATACTTATTTTAATGTTGTACATATGTATAGACATATTTCGAATATCGAAGCAACAGATAATTTTCTAAAACATATATTGTTAACAGGCAATGAATTTATATTTAATCATGGACAGTTCTAAACATCGTATTTTGGCTTAATTTCAAGGAAAAATAAATACAAAAATTGCCCAACATTTGGATATGTTTTATTTTGCTGGTTCTAAGCTTTGGGTTCACATGCGCCATCTTCTGAGAGGTTACAGGGACGTTAAAAAAATAAAGTTATCCAACATCAAAGATGATTTTATCTTCTGTTGACATAAAACTTTGCTATGCAACGATAACAGGCAACGAATAATTCGTAATTTTGTAATGGGGTATATGACAGCTCGCCTCGTGAGAGACCAAAATTTTAACATACCATATGTGTAAATAAAATGTAATGTGTTGTGATCAGATTGAAATAAGATTTTATTAAGTGTGCGTTGTTTTGATTTAATGTAAATCGCCCCAATATCTGAAGATTCTTTTTACTCTGTGTATGTGTGAGTATTATTGAGTTATCAACTATAATCTGTCAAATATTACCTATATGGCTATGTTTTTCTAGGAAATGTTGTTTAATTGTACTATGATAAGCAATGTGGCAGAAAAATCTACGGGAGAGCATGGTTGTAGTAAAACCGCTATATGTAGTGTGTTTTCTATTAGAACCAGAGATACAATATCTGAACGAACATGTAAATTTTTATGTTGGATTTCTGTAGAGGATTTAGTTGTGTGGTTGTAGGTTTATTAGACACTATGATGTCAATGGTTTTTATTTTTTATTTATTGGTTTAACATTTCTACGCATTATGTTTTTTAGTATTGTTTCTTAATGTTTGTAATTATTATGCATTTGTTTGCAATCGTATAAGTTAATGTTAATAGTATAAGTTAGTGTTATGTTTATTTTCACATACACTATTGTTATTAATATAATCAATATTGGTAGAGGTATTATTAAGTTTATTGAGGCACATTTTATTCTGTTGATCAATGACGGAGTAAGGAAATCCATTGGTAACAAGTGTTTGTTAATGTGTAATCCTTTATAGTATATAGATTTTAATGAAAATAAAATTTGTGCGCATTGAATTAAGTTTTTTAGAACAACTGACTTATATCATTGGGGTAATAACTATTATATTTGAGAAGACACGAGTTCATGCTAGTTGGTTTTCTATATAGAGAAGTAGTAAATCAATATGTACTAGAATCAATAAATACATCAATAATGAAATTGTCTGATTCATATTAAGTTCTAATGTAAATTAGAGGAGGGAGTGACATTCAAATTTGTTTTTAAATTGTAGTAAATTGTTCATTAATTTTAGCTAAAATTAAAATATCATCTATGTATCGTACATATACAGGGAATTCATTATTGTCATTCAGTAATTTATTTTCTAAATGTGCCATATAATAATTAAAAAACAGGGGACATAAATGAGATCCCATCGCAATACCATCTATTTGAGTATAAATATTAACTAGAGGCTCATGAAAGGGTATTTGTGTAGTGCATGCTAATAGTATTTTTTTAAAATAGTGGGTTTAATATTGATTTCTAAATATTTCGCACCCAGTAAGCTCTTGTGTCTTATTGGTTTTCATACTTGCTTAAGGGTAATTTTGGATAAATCATGGCTATATTTTAGGCAATTGGTAGTATTCCCTAATATCTGGGAATAATGATAAAAATCAAAGAAAAAATACTAAATCGCTTATCATATCTAATTTTCTATATGTCAGTGAATAATAGACAATTTCTTGAAAGACTTATAAGAAACTTAAAGAAACTTATACCAGCGAATGATAAGAAAATCACCGAGAGTTCTAAGGAAAAATTAATGAAAATACAAAAGAAAAAACTGCCGATCAACCCTGTAAAATTTAATTTTCTTTGTGACAAGGAATGTCTGACAATTTTCTTACAGATGAATAATACATATAAAGTAAAGGAAAAGTGGCTTTACTGGGGAACGTTAAACTTCAAAAGCTTTAATATGTAGACAATGAGAAGGTCTTAACGAATATCGGAGCAACAAGAAAATTTATTCAGATATAGATAAGACATTTTCAGAATCAGTCAGTCAGTTGAATGCCATACGTGATACACGCTTGGGCGATCATGTCTCGACAGAGACATGACTAACTGGGCAGAAGATTATCCCGCAGTAGGTTGCCATTGCTTTCTGCGGAAGACTGGTTGCCGACCAAGGCTATAGAACCCAACCTGTCCTGTTATTTAACCCATAACTGGAAGCAATAGGCGGATTAATACCTTTCCCAAGGGTATTTGTGCGTAAGTGAATGCAATGAATTCAGCTGGAATTCGAACTCGGCTCCCCGATTTCTCGTTCCGAGCCGATATCCAATGCAACACAACGCACATTTTCAGAATACATAATGATAAAAAACCGTCTGGTGGATTTAACATGAACAAAGAGCATGTTAATGAAGGAAAGACAAGGAAGAAACTATTTTGGAGAATTTGAGGAAATATTAGCAGACAAATATATATATAGCAATGGTAATATTAGTGCTTTTTGTTTGTTATCCATTATCTTATAAAAAATCATTTAGCATTCTTTTGATTAAAAAATTAAAAAAAGGATTCGATAAATATTTTTTGTCGGGGAAATAGGGTTCTTCGACCGTCAACTGTTTAGAGATTTTTGCAGAACACTCGGGGGTTGCCTTCCAACGGTTTGTTTTAAACAGTGTGAAACGTCAATGTCTTGAACATGGCATTATTTTCACTTCGCAATATATCTGGATAACCTTCAGAGACATGGTTTCTGGGTTTTGGTAGAGTCTTTTGTAACTGTATTGTGCCAGTCTACATATCCCTCTATAATGCCAATATGTAGCCATTGAAGAAAGGATTTTACTTGAAGCAACAAAAGCGGGAAAATTTTGAAGCGCTAAATCACCTATGTTATTGAAGGCGACGAATGAAGAAAAATGATACAGGAAGAATCCACCTGTATCACTCCGTAATATTTTTTATAAATATTTCGGAAATCCGACTTTTCTGAAATAAATCTTGTGATTGGTGTTTATATGCTTATTTCTGATTAGGAGAGAAAAACGCTAGAGACATATTATTAATGAAACTGAGAGAATTAACTTAAATTTTGACATTTCAAACGCATACAGGAAGAATCCACCTGTATCACTCCGTAATATGTTTTATAAATATTTCGGAAATCCGACTTTTCTGAAATAAATCTTGTGATTGGTGTTTAAATGCTTATTTCTGATTAGGAGAGAAAAACGCTAGAGACATATCATTAATGAAACTGAGAGAAATAACTTAAATTATGATATTTTAAACGTATATCATGCGTTATCATGCGTATAAAGACTTTATAATTCAGTTCAATTCTGTCAGCGCGAGTAAGACAGTCCTTTACATAATAATCCTTAGTCAGTCTCCAGTGATTCGTTTCCCGTGCCTATTTGTAGTGAAAAGTTATAAAATATTCAAGAATGTGCCCAGCAAAATTTTGTCTATGTTATTTTATGAATCTGCGACGAACAAAAGTCATCGAAGAAAAAATTTGAAAAAAATCCTGTCAATTAATGCAAGGCAACACAGCCAATAAGACGTAAATACTTTATTGGGAGAAAAAGAAACTAATAAAATGTTGTTGAGAAGAGAGGACAATAAAAGAAATAATTTTTAAAAAGTAGAAAACGATGATTGACATTGCATTTAAGTTGCGAATATCACCAAGAAAATCGAAAGAACTAGAAATAGCTATTGATTTTTTGCTATTTAATGAAATAAATTAAAAGGGTTTGATAAATAATCAAATAATAAAACCATTACAATTATAAAATACTAATAAAGAAGCAAAATGAGTTCCACAAGAGAAATGCAAAGGAAGAAACTGTTATCGTAAATCGTATGGTTACTTAGCAATCTCAACAATAACACTTGCGTTGCATTTACATTAGTGAAATCGAGTTACTGTAGTTGAACGCTAGTCTGAAAAGTGAAATGTCATAAATATATTTAGAGAAAAGTATCAGGAAATATACGTTACGTTAGTGGGAATAGAGCTGAAACTGTGATGCCAATTTGGGGCCGTAAGATTTACAGGTTCATTTGAATCTTGTCAAATATATTTATATAGAAAGTAAAAGTATCAGCTGTAATATTAATTACCCAGAAGAAATGTATATTTATATTTTTATAATTTTTAATCAGGGCGTCTTATGGAAAATTGACAAATTACACTAACATTTCATGGACTCACTGCTGGTTGAATTTGATTACAGCTGTCTCAACCCCGCCTCCATACACACAAAAGAAAAATCTAAAATCTAATATATTGTTCCGAAAGCAAATGGTTTAAGTAAATGCATAAACAATTTAGCAACCTCCTTTTGTAAGAAAATCCTTAAAATCCATACCAAAATCACGAACCCATAAAAAATATTTGTGGATCTCAATGTCAGATTATGAATGTCAATATTTTGTGTCATAAATTATTTTATTAATAGTAATAACTACTCATAATTTACTCGCCGACTATTTGGTGACATAGTAATTGTGATTTCAATCAGCGGGCCCCGCATTGTGTACATGGGTTAACCGAGAACAGGATGAGGAATCACTGAGTAGTGATCATTGAAAGCATCAGCTTGTATTGAATATCGGGACTATCATCCTCTTTACATATTCTCTTTCTCTCGAATCAATGAGAGGTTGACTAGTTCATATTGGTGGGCAGAAGACTACACACGTGAACAGAAGAGCGTCCCTCGCAGCTGAAATAGGATTGAGACAGACGAGTACTAACAAAGCTGGTTTCTTTGGGTTACCGAATGCTTGGTCTGTCAAAGTCTACTTTAGTTACGCGTACCAGCTTGTTTTGCCGTTGTGATATTTGCCTATTCCGTCGTAGACATCATTGAGTGTTGTTCGCATTAAAACTACTTCTTTTTTTTCGATCTCACCAAAATGGTTGTTTGTATTGGAGTTGAAACTCCCGACCTATTTGCGGTTCGGATTATTGAGACAAATAAAACTGTTACTCTGACCAGTTACGATTAAATGTAGTTTACAAAAGATTCGGATATAACAGATATTTATCAAATGTACCATTTTGGTTTATTATTGCATTTATAGAAATCAGTGTATGAATTGGAAATGATAAAAAAAAACAATAAAAACATAACATACTAAGAACGAGACGATATATCTTGAAACATGAAAAGTGAGGCATGAAAAATCTATTCAGTAGATTAAAAAAAAATAGATCTTCTCGAAATTCTCTTTTGGTTAGTCTAATCTCCAGGTATCCGATGAAGACTGAAGAGTACAATATAAGAAATGACGAGATAACATGAACAAACACGAAAACAATAATCCGTTTTTCTATATTATGAATAAGAACATCGAAGATGATTGAAGTACGCTTCATAAAAAGAAATACCACCACTAAACCTTACATTACTGGTTTGTTAACATGAAAAAAACCTTCCATATGAACTAATTTATATTTTTACAATTTTATATTAAATAACGTTTTAGATAATCAAAGTTTTGACTTGAAAGCAAGAAACCGGAAGAAACTATCGCCCGGTTCACACTCCACCCACATCTATTGAACAGGTGAAGAGGCTTATCCCTTGTTTCCTGTTTAGGATGCGGTTTCCGGTTTTTTCTTTTCTAATCTTCTCACTCTTATGTAGCCCCCTGCACATCAGTGGCGTTACCGCTTTGCTTGGGGTGATATGATTAAAAAAAAATTCCACAAAAAGAAAATATTAATATTAAACGGTTGAATATAATCGGGTTAGCTGTAAAATTATGAGATCTGCAGTCAATAGAGTTCTTAGATCCATTGAATATAGTTTATTCAAACAATTTTATTTAGTCGGTCAATCCAGCTCCGACATTTATGAAGATATTACGCCAATAATTAAACTCTTGCATCAAGGTTGAAATGTCATTACGATTGCATTTTTGGCAAAACAAAATTGTATAATATAATTGGTTGCTGGTCAACCACATCCTCTTATTTTATGTTCCGTTGTCCAGTTCTTATCGCAAATTCTTCTTTTGTTTGCTAGCAGTACCATGTAAAACGCAATCTACCTTAGAGTAAGATTGTAGAAAATATCAAAGATCAATCCATATAGCTGGCATTTAGTTAAATTTTGTCTGCAAAAGATCACAGGATCTGGGTGTAGGTTCTATCACTCTTAGAATCTAGAGACTCAATTAATGTCTAAATATTGATACCATTCATTAACACCGTTTCTATATTAGTTCGAATGTTTATCCGCTTGATGCTTTTTTGGTAGATAAGTTTACATCCAATTTATTCAAGGCTGCTCAGGTATAATTCTTGCAAATTGTCCTTTTCAGTAAAATGCATTTCATTTTCTAGGTATGTAAAAGATTCGACAAATTTAAATTGATTCATCGGAGACAATATTTTATGGAGATTGTTGGTTGAAACCTACGGATTCAGTTTTCCAGACAGTAATATAATTCAACAATTGTTGACAACTTTTTCGAGAGAAAGAAAGCTTGAGCATTAGTAATTTTGTCTGTTGTGATAGCTAGGAAATCTTCATAGTCAAATCTGTCGACGGTGGTGCGGGTTATCGATTTGAGAATCTTGATGATAAAGTAAAACTTCGATGGTAATGTTTGTCAAAGGAAATTCTCAATATCAAGTCAAGGTTATTTTAGCTTATCCTTCTCATGTCAAACACCTGAAAGATCTTTCCTATTTTTCTCTTTGAGCAAAATCAAAGGTTTTATAAACTCTAAAAAATTTAACGTGGACTAGATTCTTTACATTGAATAATCCGCCGAACAATCAAGAAGTGTCCACCAGTTGATTTATTGTTTCGATAGAAATTTGAATTCTATTGCAGCAACTTCTCTTCTTCAGGCTCTGTTCTGTTAATAAGCATTGACTTGTAAATGTTTGCTGTCATGAAACTGGGTGTGTTTACTCTAATATTTTAGCCTCAGCTAGATCTCTTTTCTTCGAGAAAAAAGCATAGAGGTTTCTATCTTCTTTCTATGACTTCTTCAAAATATCTGGCGTTACAGAGTCTTCTAAATCTGGTTTCCAATTTTGTCTGTTTTGAAAAAACCTGAAAAGACTTAAAAATCAGCAGACTATTTACATTGAAATTATTCCTATAAAATGCTTTGTTAGCTGCTTTGTGGCAATGGTAAAGTGACTGCCGCTGAGATGCCATGTCAAAATCAATAACATTAAATTTTCTTTAGAATTCATCAGGAATCACTAAATAAGTAGTACAAGAACAAAGCCTTATGCGTTAGCAATACTTCAAATGTTAAACTTATAATAATATAAGATATATTCTATAGAAATGCGTTAGCATAAAAACGAAAACAAGAATATTGCCTATATACCCAATATACAATGCATCATTCGCCAGAATAATCGCGAAAACCTATTAACTGCAAAAGAAAAACAGGAGATGAAAGCGTTTTCTTGTAGATTTTATTCTCTAATTTTTACAGCCGTCTTAGCACATTTGGATTTACACTTAATCAGATTATTACAATATTTTCTTCGAGGCGAAAACTTTCATTTCATGAAGGAGAACTATTCACCGTTATCGGAGTTCTATTAATCCTAATTTACAGATTTCTTCAACAAGGTAGAAAAACAGTTTACTCGTGGGTATTTGTCCTCGCTAAAAATTTGATTTGAGTTTGTAACAAATGCAGTTAACTTGGTTAAATTTAAACTCATTTTATTCTTCTCATTTTTCTATACAAAAATATGATATCCCTCTTCGAAATATAGGACATTCTAGGTGCCGGAATAATTTAATGGTAATATTTTGGATATATTTGTTGTATTGTTTTGTATTTCTGTAATTTAAAAAGAAATTATTTAAAATTTCCTAGAAAAACTTCTGAAATTTTTTTGTAATTTTTTTTTGGTAATAATCTTAGGAGCATTAGTAATTTCAATTCCAGCAATGTATTGCTGGTAGGTTTTTTCTCGAAGTTTTATTGCTGGCAATATTTCTCAGCTTAAAATAACGTAATCAAGGTATATTTTTCATATGAAAATATATTGCTGAACCTTTACTATAAAAATGCACTTCTACTCTTTCATAGTGTTTTGACAACAGTTTGGGGCTTTATTTTTTTTACCATAGCTGGAACTCTAACTGTAGCTACTACAATGGGTTAAGGTGAAACTGGAAACAATAGCAACTGAGTGTTGGTTCCACGCTACGCAGTGTCTCCTGATCAGAAGTCTTGCTGCCGGATTTGCTTTATCGTCACACCAGGTAAAAGTGTTTAGCATTTCCAATAATCATTATGATTATTAAAAAAATGAAATGATTTTCTTAGCGTAAATTACATGTAGCACAATGCCAAAAATACGGAGGGAAGCAGTGTGTTCAATCATCACAATTCTGTTTAAATAATTTAATGTGACATGGCAGCTACACAGAAAAACAACGTTAAAGTACCCCAGCTTTATTTAAGTATATAAAATAAAATAAAGCCTTTTTAACAATATTTCGACTGTATGTCTGTATTCTTTAGGTCATATCTGAAAATTGCATACAAGCCTGTGAATTTAAGTGAATTGCAAAACCATAATTGCCCCACTCCCTAGGCTACTTTCGAAGCGAGTACCATACTATCCGATCACCATTGGATCTTTTACCCAAAGAAGAATTATGCACATGATTTATCTCAAAGAAAAATCTTTTAGTTTTAAACATGATGTGATGTATGTAATGTTTTGTGAAATTCTAAAACAGAGTGATAAATTAATAGTGAGCACTTTATTCGCTAAGAATAAGGCATATATTTTGTGCAACTATTATACGAAAATTAAAAGATTAATCTAAAATAGAACATTATTTTCTAACAACTTAATACATAATGGATTCGGCACTGTTATAGTTTGTTCTGAATTACAAGAATCCATACGTTTCTGTATTAATTACATTATAACATTGCAGGTGAACTGTCGCAGCAAATCTACACTCGCAAAGAATGAAAAATATGCTCATTTTATAAGCGTTTTGTTACAGAATGGGTTATTCTCTTAAGCCTATTATTATTATTACTATTTCTATCATAATTCGATTTCTGTCCATAGTAAAACTACTTAACAAGTCGCCGGAAGGGTTTAAGACAGGTAGTGATGTGTTGTTATGACTACATTTCATTTGTTTTCTATATACAATAACATCGCCAACATTTACCAAACTTCTTGGTACTGTACTTATTTAGACAATTTTTCAATATCTCTCTAGCTGGGGTCTCCACATTTTCTTTCAATGTGTTGTTCGTTACCTTTTTTATCATTCCAAGCGCAACTGCTATAACTATTATTATTCTTGATTTCAGTTTCAACATTTTGTTCTATTTCAACTTCCATGTCTTCATACTTTGATAGGTTTTCAATTTGTTTTGTTGCTATCTCATAATCTGCTGTAAAAACCATAGCAACTACAAGGCAATTTTTATTATTTTTCATTTTTGAATAAAATTTACAGCTTATTTGCTCCAATTTTCATTTATGTGTAGATGGTGTAATTCCATAGAATGGGAACAACATTTTTTAAATCCTGTGTTGGTGATGTTCCTAGAAGCATTTGTTTACATATTGTCCCAAATGTTTGCACATTGTCCAATGTAAATATTGCCCCACTCTAACATGACTATTTTTATATTCATTTGGGGAAAGTAGAGAAAATGTTCTGTTATTTTTTGGTATTTGTTGTCCTGGGGCCTTGGCCGAGATAGAACTCACCCCCCCCCCAACCAGTATTCCCTGTGCATTTGGAACCCTGGCTCAGTTTATAGCAAAATTCACAATCTTGTCAAATAGCTGAATACTTGATGCTTCGCCAGGGCTACCAAGAGTTTCTTTATTGTGACACCAACACTAGATGGGTTGCCTCCATGTCCATCCCTTTATTTAACCCATGACTGGAGGGAAGTGACGGATTAATACCTTTCCCAAGAGTACCAGTGCTTAAGTGAATGCAGGGTACTCAACTGGAATTCGAACTCGGCTCACCGATTTCTCTTTCCAAGCCGACATCCACTGCACCACAAAGCACATCCGTCACTGAACACTTACAATGCCTGGACTTCCCCAAGCGGTTACCCATCTAAGTACTGACCAGGCTCACATTGCTTAACTTCGGTGATCGAACGAGAACCAATGTATTCAACGCGATATGCCATAAGCAATGTTTTGTATTAGTCACAGAACCAGCAATTTCGATCCACACCATCATGCATGAAATTTGCCAGAAAGTTCCAGTAAAACGATTCTGGCATTGCGCTGCATGAATAAAACCTTCAGTTTCGAATTATAATCCTGGTACTCTTAACCATCAACGAGAATTAATTTGACCAACTTGCCTCATGTACGTGTAGAAACAATGAACATACGTCATGGAGAGAAACGCAACAGTATCCGAGAAATTTTGTTTTGAGCAAGATGAACGTGTTATCAAAATGAAACGATACTGAAAAAAGTTTAAGGAGCAGACCCGTGAGGATTTCTAGCTCCTTCACACGCACACACGCCCGCGTGCACACACACTAACTCACTCTCTCTCTCTCTCTCTCTCTCTCTCTCTGTCTCTCTTTGTATCTATCTATCTATCTATGCTAATGTTTTACTTTGAGTAGATATCATTAGGCAAATCTTCTTCTAGGTGCCTTGTCTTTTCACGACGAAGTCGATCATGGCTTTCCACGTCTCCCTGTCCCTGGTTGCTCTTAGCACGTTTTCTTCTGTTAGATCACGCAAAAACCATTCTGTCATCCACCTGCTTAGGCTCTTCAAATATGTTATCCGCTGCTTTCCCCTGTCTCTTTTCCCCTTCAATCTGGCCTGTTTGTATCTGGTTCTCACAGACCTCCTACCTCATTACTTGTTGCAGTAACATTAGCTGCCTCTTCCTGATGATCAGTATTAATTTCATTTTCGTTTCCGTCCTTTTCATTGCTCACATGCTCGTCTCATGATATCTGCAGTATCCCTCTGTAGAACCACATTTCAATTGCTTCAAGTTTTTCCTTCATCTTTGAAGATATTGTCAAGCAGTCACTGACATTGTATTATTCTTTATAATAATAATGATAATAATAATAATAATCTTGAAAAGAAAGATCTCAGAAATATACTTAAATATACAATCAATAATCTCAATCGTATTTGGCGTCAATGGATTGGTTGCAGAAACATCCGATTGGCTCATTGATGGAAATCCTAGTAATCCAAGCATTCAAGAAATACAAGAAAGACTGTTATCGCAATTAGTTCTTACTTACGGGATTACAATGAAAAAATGGAAAGAAATAGTGCAAATTAGTAATATGAAATAGCGCCACCTGTATTAAGAATTTAATTGAACTTGTAGAAAAAAATTAGAGCCATTCATAACCTTGCATTCTATGTGGTTCAATATGATTTAAACACCTTCAACTCTATTCTAAATTACATCAGAAGAATAAATTTTAAGAAAGAAATTGCCTTTCTAAACATACGATGAATCATCATAAAGTTGACGCAGACCATCTATACATACCCACTAAAAATATGTAATAGATCTTTTTTCCCGCTAGAACTGTAACACGGGACAACAATTATAAGCTTAGTAACATACATGGAAACAATAATGGGCTGGATGATACTATTAGTCAAACCATAGAGTTGTAGATTCTTTAGAAAACCAAGACAAAACTCAACTGTGGCAGCAAAAGTATCGTGGTTATAAAATGACCTAAAGAAAATAAGCCATCTATGGATAATTTGCATGCGAGATATTATTGTGAGCTGGAAGTCTTCTGTACACTGTAAAATATGAGGACATTGAAAGGAACTTCAATTTGGATAAATTAACTAAACCACAATTTGACGAGGATCGCTAAAACAAACAAATTATATTAGTTTAGATCTTATTGTAAAAATAAAGATTTAGAGAATGAAAAAGCTTATAAGTACTTAGGTTTAAATGAAGGTGACATAATTTGCAAGAAGAAAATTGAAGAAATAGTGTGTAAAGATAACACAATTACAGAAACTGGTTTAGATTAGATGGTCTGTAGTTTCCTGATAATAACAGAACTCGGGTTTTGGAACAATATTACCATGTATCGATTCTAAATTACATCAGAAGATTCGATTGAGAATTAAACGCAGATGAGTGAAGACATCATAATATTGTCTAAAATACATTCAAGTTGGCATGACTCTTCTCAGTTAAGTAAAAGAATTTTCAGTACCATCTAACTATATATATATATATATATATATATATATATATTTATATAGTTAGATAGTACTGAAAATTCTTTATATATATATATATATATATATATATATATATATATAAAGGATAAAAATATATATAAAAGGATATATACTCATATAGATAGGTGTGAGTTTGTACCCTGGGTTTCACGCTTTTGCGATCATCAGACTAACTGATTAATTTTTTTAAAAAATTGGTTATATTTGTGTATTTTTGTGGAAGTGGGGGAAATCTGTCGCTATGAGAGACGCAGATATATGTGGAAGTGGGGGAAATCTGTTGTCACGGCAGACGCAGACATATATATATATATATATATATATATATATATATATATATATATATATATATTTGTACACCCATCAAATCGCGCAAGGACACACACACACACACACACACTCACACGCACGCGCGTTCGGTCACTGAGGCTGGCAAAAACATACATAAACATACACATGCGAATCGTGCGGGGTTCGGTATATATATGTATATGTGTGCCATTGCACACATACAAACTCATTCGGTTGGTGTATTCAAATAGTGTAGCGATGTCAACGTCAACGCGCTGATAGTTGTCGATTTCTCGTACGTACATATGTACGTATGATGGGTTCTGTGTGAAACTATGGTAGGTAAGAATTGCTATTATTTTATTTAGGGCTGTATTGTTATTTTTTGTTTTTCATTCATATCATTCATCCATCCTTAAATTCGTCTGTATGATATTAACGGATCGCTTGTTTCTATTCTTCTCGTAATCATTCTTATCTTTGCCATTGCCTAGCTGTCTCTCTTTTTGTTGACTTATTTTTCTTCCCTTACAATGATTTTCTCCACAAATATAATGCAATAAATGATCTCTAACTTTTTCATTCATATCATTCATCCATCCTTAAATTCCTCTCTATTATATTAACGGATTGTTTGTCTCTCTTCTGCTCGTAATCATTCTTATCTTTGCCATTGCCTTGCGATCTCTCTTTTTGTTGGCATATTCTTTCTTCCCTTACAATGATTTTCTCCAGAAATATAATGCACTGAATGGTATCTCTCTTTTTCGCTCATATTATACATCCATACTTGAATTTGTCTCTATTATGTTCACGGTTTGCTTGTCTCTCTTCTGCTCGTAATCATTCTCGTCTTTGCCGTTGTCTTGCGGTCTCTCTCTTTGTTGATTTAATCATTATTCTATTACAATGATTTTCTCCGGAAATATAATGCATTAAATCGTCATTTGACTGTTATTTGACCAGTTGCAACCAAAGCACCGAAGTATACCTTGCTACTTTCTCCTGGCTAAGAGAGTTTCACACCTTTTCCAAGGTAATTAGAACACAAGTGAATGCAACGTATTCTAGTGAAATTCGAACACGGCTCTCCGATAACTTAATTCGAGACGAGGTACACATACTATACACTGTTTACATTTTATATTCCAAGCGAGGCCTACAATATCGCAAGCAGAGTTGATAAATATGTTCTCGAGTTACATTATTCTATACTTTTTGCACCTGTTGTCGTAAGACACTTTTTTAACTAGCTAAAGTTGAATATATGACATCACTGAAAAATTGTTGCAACCCATCTGACTTATTTTCTAAACAAGACTGAAACACACACAGAAAGAATTAAAGAAAGAAATAAAAAAAGAAAGAAAACAGATTAAGGGAGATATACAGAGGAGGCACAGATAACTTGATATAATTCTCCATTTCTTTAGGTTGTAAGAAGAAAATCACAAATTGCTAAACAATTTCCTCAAACCAATTGGCTATATAACGTATTTAACATGAAATCGCTTCAATTAAGCTATTGTTGCACAGATAAATTTAAAAGATACTGAAACTGTTGATGGTAAACCCAATTGTATGTTGAAAATAGACTTGAAACAGTGCATGGAAAGAAAGAAAGATATGTTACGGAAAAATAATTGCAATGTATTCAAGAAAACTAACACCTCATTCATAGAGAGAAAGATGTCTGAAAGAAATAAAAATGAAAGCAAGCAGAAGAATAAAAAAATACATATACAAATTGTAGCATTGAAAAACATGAAAGAATATCCTTTTAAATAGATACATCAAAAAGCTAAAAACGATAAAACGAGGAAAAATTTAATAAAGAAAGAAATTAAACCACAGATACAGTGATAAAACACAGATAAAAAGTGATACAGACAGACAGAAAAGAAGAAAATATAGGCAAGGATCGGAAAGAAGAATTGATGGCAAACAATGTAAAAAACAAGAAAACGTTTCGTAAATAAATAAAAGAACGGAAAAAGAAAGAAAGATGTAAATACCCATAAATATTATAGAAATAGAAGACAAAAATGGAGGGAAAAGGAAAAGTGCGTACGAATCTGAGAGAGAGAGAGAGAGAGAGAGAGAGAGAGAGAGAGAGAGAGAGAGAGAGAGAGAGAACAAAACAATGCATTTTTAAATTTGGAAAAACAAATCCATGAAAGAGACAAAGGAATTAGAAAGAAAACTGTTGTACGAAAAAAAAAAGAAAAAAGGAATACATTTAAAAATGTATTACATAACTCAGGAACATATTTGGAAATTCAAATTTTTGAAAAAAAGAAAGACAGCTAGCGAGGAAAACTAGAACGAAGGAAAGTGAAAAAAAAAAAAATTAGACAGCGACAATGATAGTAAACAATGTACGAATAAAGAAACAAATTTATAAGTAGCTCAATTATTTTTTTTTAATCATTTCACCCAGACAAGGCAGTTTTACTGCCACTTCTTCGCAGGGGTTTACGTAGGGGAAAATTGATGAGAAAGAGGGGCAGGTTATAGGGGTGTGAGAAAGATGATAATAGAAGGATGAGAGTACTGGTGTGATGGGAGTGGAGTGGATGGAGAAAGAGCTTGAAAGAACATCAGTGAGATAGGAGAAGGCTATTGACCGTACATTTAAATACCGGGAGATTGTACCTGTCGAAAAGAGACAGTATATAGAAGGAAATTCTACGGGCAGGAAGTGCGTAAAAGAAGCTGTTAGAGTAGAAATTGTGGTTACATTTTATCGGTTTCACTGTCAAAGGGTGGGGCTTTGTTGCTAATCTAGTAGCTTGTGTAAATTCATACATAGGGGGACCCAGTTATTTAAGTTCATTGGAGCAGAAGCCATGAAAATATCTATAAAAGAGGCACAGGGAACCTATGTCACGCCGGTGACATAGCGAGTGCAGTCGAGCTGCCAAAATGGTATATGTAATAATAATGACAGAGTATTCTTTCAAATTAAGTACGAACTCAATGTGCTTAACATGCTTGGAAAAAAAGAAAACATTTCTATAACTTAAAACAAGTACATAGATAACAGAAAGCGTATTAAGTTAAAAATTAAATTTAAAAAATAGTCCTTGATAATGGCTAAAAGAATACAAAAAGCGATCGGATATGCTAAAATGTTGCACACGCATTGCTTCTAGAAAAAATATATCATGAACGAATAAAAGAAAAAAGTTTAAAGCTTAATCGCAGTAACTTTTTCGTTGTCTTGAGTGAAACATGCATAAAAGATGGATTATATATATCTCCTATCTCACTAGCACGCTTTTTTCCCTCTACTCCATCCCTATTCTCAGTAATCTCTTCCTTCAATTACCCTCCTCCTCACGTTTCCTATAACTAACCCCTCATTCTCATCACTTTCCCCTATGTAACCCCCTGCGCAACAGTGGCAGTAGAATGACTTACTTGGGGTGAAATTATTACAAAAAGAAGAAAAACTAAACAGTATGTACAAAATATGAAGCAAAATTCAAGATAAATTTGAAGATATAAATAAACAGAAAAACAAATGAACACACAAATAAAAAAATTCAAAGAAAATAAACAAAATGATCGGAGGTAAACAAAGGCCATAAAGATTCATTGAGAAAATAAGTAAAGGAACAAGCAATAGGAAAAAAAAGATCTGATATGTTCGTATTTTGAAAAAAGAGATTCATGGAAAAAAAAATATAGACTGCAATTTCTATGTGTAGATTCATTAGTCCAAACATATGGGCAACCATTTAGAAACGAACTCACTACTCAGTTGTAATAGATTCTAGCGAGAGAAACATGTTAACCATGTCGAGGAGTACAAAGAAAGTGAGATAAAGACAACGGTTTAACATACAAAAAAAAGAAGAAAATTAATTTTCTAAGAAGTGAGAAGTAGCATGATGGCGAAATTATAAGGTACATAGTGAGAATCGAAATCACTACTTAATAGCAAAAGCTTCTAGTAAGTCAAGCTTGCTAAATATTACACCACGTCAAGGTGCCTTTGGAAGGAAAGATAGAGACAAAGACTAAAAAACGAAGAACAAAGTAAGTTGATTTTTTAAGCGCCGCTTAGATTATAGCACAAGGTCAAACGTATGGTGCACGAAGTTAGAAACGAACTTAAATTTTAAAGAATTCTAGCACGCTAACCATTACACAACGGCGATGTACGCTATAGAAGTAAAATAGACGTAAACACTAAACAAACAGAAAAGAGATAAAAAGAATAAAGAAAGAACGGAATAAATAAAAGGACAAAAGGAAGAAAGAAAGAAGCTAGCAAATAAACCAACAAACACGTAAGATGTTTCACAATTATCCACAGGCAAAATGTACAAAAATATAAAAGCTAATATAAATAAACAGACGTAAATGCAAGATAAAAGTAGAAGTTACTGAGATGGAGTATTTATTTACAAGAAAACAATACGGATAAAAAGCAAAGCAAAACAGGGATTGAAAAATACTGAATAAATGATTTAAAATATTCAGACTAATCCAAAACGAAAGAAAATAACGTTTGGATTAAAACAAGAACGCAGAGTGGAAATATAAAATAAAATAGAAATCCTATAAACGATTACGTAGAAAAATGGATGAAAAAGTATTATTAAACATGGAAAAGAAAACAGTTATTTGTAGAGAAATATAAAACAACAAATAATTGTCCAGTGACAGCGCAGCAAATAGACGCAGACTTAGTCCAAAGTTGTTTATAAGAAGAATCAGTTCTATCGATTTATTTTGTCTTCAAATGGTTCGCCAAGGAGACAGGAAGTTTTTCGCAGGATGTTTCTGAGGAGATCCTCACGGTTAACAGTTTTAGTGTCTGTCTCATTTCACCGAAATGCAACGCATTGATATGTAATGCTGTTAGTTTATATTTTCCTTGTTGTTTGTTTGATATAACAAAACATTTTATAGGCAGAAAAGTAAGTTGTAATTGGGGTATAAATGTCTGCTACAATAGTCTTGCTAACGAAATGTTGAAGTTATCGGCATCGGTGCGGATTACATCTGATGTTTATCATCCTGCGTGCATTTTTTGGAAATCACTGAAATATAACAGACATTTTTCTTGCTGATAAATCGGGTTAAAGGAGGAAGAAAAACAGATAGATAGATAGATAGATAGACAGATAGATAGATAGATAGATATGAAAAGACTGGATTAGATCAAGAGGCAGAAAGATATGAACATACTGGAAGATATATATATATATATATATATATATATATATATATATATATATATCTGCAGGCAGATCTTTTTCGCTGTATCACAGCTCATCAGTACTGTTAGACAGTCGATTGCTTTTTACCCAGGATTGAAACCCGAGCGAATTGACGTCAGTCGGCGAGTCTACCTCTGAGCTACGGGCGCTCGGTTGAAGGGGCAAACTTTTTAGCGTGTATATTATCATTATACAAGCCCAATAGCTGAGAGTGTTTTAATTCATTGCTGAATGAACGATGCGTAAATGCCAGAGTAGCTACTGTTTTTCAAAGTCTATCATTCTTCTAGAGGGCTCAATCAGGGTGTGAGAGTGTAAACAGAGAGAGACAGAGACAGAGACAAAGTGAGAGGAAGACCGAGATAGATAATATGAAAAACCTCGATAAGTTCGAGAGACACATAGATATATATATATATATATATATATATATATGTGTGTGTGTGTGTGTGTGTGTGTGTGTGTGTATATATATATATATATATATATATAGATAGATAGATAGATAGATAGATCGATAGAAAACAGATAAACAGATATGTACACAGTGAGACAATTAGATTAGCAAAAGTTATGTTAGTTTTTGAAACTATAAGCATGACGGCTGTAAACTCGTCGTCTCGTAATACCATTGGAATAAATACTTCAATAACACATATATGCATTGACCGGTTATTGATCTTTTAACAGAATGATCTTTTTTAAAAATGTGGCATATAGTTGGCGAACCATGAGTTTCGTTTTACTTTTAATTGAAAGCCAAATGATTAAATTTACTATTTCCAGTAAGAAAAATATTTTGATGTTTTCAAACAATGATTATACTGACTGGAACCTGAAGATTTTCAATTTTTTGTAATCTTCCAATTTTTCCGCCATTTCTGAGCAATCGAAACGTTTGTAAACAAAAGTTATTTACCGGTTTTAAACATCTTGTAGAAATAAAATATATATCTGTGATACATTATTTTTGAAAAATTATCAAATTGATGTGAAATTAATCTGATTTAACCAAGTATTACTTATTTATAGCATGAAATCTAGAATAAAACTATTTATTAATCAGAGAGTTGAACTTTTCGACCTGTCCGCCGTATATCAAAGGTGTTTACAGGTTGTCAGATTAGAGATAAGATAAGTATGACAATTACAAATAACAAAATTGAACATTTTTTCAGGTAAGAGGAGAATACTTTGAATAAGTTAATCCTTTTATTTACACACACAATATACCAAACAAAAGAAGACATCAAATACATAAAAACACGAATTGAAAAATTATTTTAAATATAGGGAGGCAGAATGGTTTGTACAAAACTTTTTAATTTTCCATTACTAAATATAATTTTTGAATACTAAGTTTATAAATCAACTCCAACAAATAGTGTAGTATTTAATAATATTTTTGAAATATTATAAATTATTATGATTTTATAAAAACGTAAAACAATTCTTTAAAATTTCATTATTAATCGAAAAAATATTTCAGACTATTATGTCCGTTCATTTTTATTATTTATTTAAACAATTTAAAGCTTATCAAATTAAATAATGTCACACATATCTTGCTTTTTTTTTATTTTACTATTTGGAGCAGATTTTCGGAAAGAAAAGCAAAAATTTTCAAAAAACGAATAGATGATTTGCATTCACCAATGAGACCTGCGTTTAACTAATAAAACAATTTACAGCAACAGAATAGAATTTCTCAATATCTGATGAATTTACATATGCAAAATATATTTTTACCAAGATATAAAAAAAATAAATTCAAAAATAATTTCACTCATTTGTGAATAAGTCCTGAATCTTTCATTAAAAGCGGACTATTATTTGAATTTGGCAAGAATTTCACCGGAAAAAAAACTTAGTTATGTAATATTACTCCTTACTTGTAATCTCTTGTAACGAATTTGTCACCAGCAAAATAAATCAAAACAAGATTTATACTAAAATTTTGAACGTGTTAGAAGAGATTAAAAACATTTAAAAATAATTTTTAAAAAATTTAATCTTTCTTCTTAATAATAGTATAAACATTTCGATAGAAAAATAGATTTTTATTAAGTTCGGGGCCTTCTTTATTCATACTGTACCGTTATTTTATCGATTTAGTATAGGGACATATATATATATATATATATATATATATATATATATATTTATACACACACACATATATGTATATTGAGAGTGAGTGAGGGAGGGAGGGAGGGGGGGAGAGAGAGAGAGAGAGAGAGAGAGAGAGAGAGAGAGAGAGCAAATCCTCCACCAGACATGTCAGATTAAACAAATTGCAAACATTGTGTCCGCTAATTTTTAATAAAATCAGTTCATATTCACGAAAAATCTTACGCGTATTATTATTGAAAAATGTCAGAAACGTATGCGCTGCAACGTTGAGAGATGTTATTATCATTCATTTATCAAAGTACACAAGAACTTTCAATTTTTTTATGATTAACACGTGCATGACCATGACATTACAACAAATATGAAGAGTTCTATTTTTTGAATAATTTTTACGTTTTAATAGACGCCAGCAATTTGTCAACCGTTATATCTGAAGCAGAAAAGAGTAGAGTAGTTGTTAGCACCACAGTTTTGCGGTTGACTTTCGTTACCATAACGCACACCGCTGAAGATGATCACAGAAAGCGACTGAAGTTACTTAGGTTCATTGATAAATTAATGATAATAATATCTGTCGACGTTACAGCTCATTTCTGACATCTTTCAATAATAATACGTTAAAGATTATCCGTGAGTATGAAGCAGACATAATGTTTACAATTTGTTTAGTGTGACATATATATATATATATATATATATATATATATATATATATATATGAAATTATTTATAAATGGAACTTTGTCTATGTATATATGTGTGTGTCTGTGTATGTGTATCCGTTACCTATAGACACCTAAAAGGCTGAACCGATTTTCTTAAAAATTTACACAATTGTACTATAAGCGTCTGCGAGTGTTCTTAGCTGGGATTTGCGTCGAGGTACCGCCAATAAATATCGAAAATCGATAATCAAAAAATCGGGTTAGAGCAGGAGTGGGCCGATTTTAATCAAATTTTCGTCAAATTTGATGCACTCATAGACAAAAAGATTTCTTACAATAGTGCAGAAAATCGATTATATATATATATATATATATATATATATATATATATATATATATATATAAAAGGCAAGAAGTTTGTGTCTGTGTCTGTTTATCTGCCTGTATGCCTGTATTTTTTTCAGCTCTTTTATTTTAGTTTTTGCTTCGGTTTTGGCTCTAATAGTTATAATTGTAGTTCTTATTCTCAGCCATGATATGATTTACTCAGATGACTTATTTAGCCTTCAAATTTCATTTTATGACGAAAAATACCAGGAAATTAAAATTTGACTCATATCCATTAATTTTTCATTCAGTCTAATGTTTCGGTTTAATTAGAAACAACTATTGCTTTTTAGTCTTTCGTGCCAATGTCCAAAGAGTCTGAGCTCCAGGTCCATGGATGAGTTTTAGATCTTTCATTGCCCCCGAGCAACGCCGGACTATACTGCTAATATATATATATATATATATATATATATATATATATATATATAGAACGTTAAAGAATATCTCAACAGATAGTTAAATGGTTATAAATACAAAATTTATTTTTGGCTGTTTAAAAATGATTACAAATGATTACAACCTGCTCTGTTTGACCGTTGGAAAATATATGAATAAATTTTAAATTTGCTCGGAATGCTCGTACATTTGGGGTATCATAAAATCAAAATGAATTCTCTGTTGTACGTTAGGTTTTATCCTCTATGGGGATATGTGCATCATCATTGGCTTTAGGAACTCATTTCCTTCATTATCTCGATTCTTATATATATATATATATATATAATTATTTTCGTAGTTATCTACTTAAGAACGGAAAAACTGCTACCTGTTCCTCTTCTTCAAGACCCAGGAGACAAACAACAGAGAAACATTATTCATATTAATGTTTTCCAAAATACTCTCCTCTTGGACACCATTATATATTCTATCTAGATGATAGAATATATGGATGATTCCAAATGGATTTTTTCACAGAATATGGCGTTTTGTTTTTCGTTAGTAGTTTCTCAAATTTCGGTATTTTGAAATAACGCTCGACTGGAATCGTTCGATTCGCAGAAAAGTTCAAGCTAATATAAATAATGCTCGACAAAAACATGTGAAGCCTTTTCAGGATCCTTTTGCCAGAATTGCTGCAATCATTTATACATTAGTATTATTCGTAATATCTAATATAAAACAATCACTCGATACGTTCCATTGGTTTGTTTTACTTGTTTCAGTAACACATTTCTTTCTGGATCTAGTCGATCTTGATTCTACTCCGATTTTGAACAATGTTATTGTATTTTTATTTTAGAAATATGGATACATAATTATAGTTGTAAGTGATGTGTGTTGTGGTGCAGTGGATATCGATTCGGAACAGAAAATCTGGGTTCCGAGTTCGAGTTCCAATTGAATTCTTTGCATTCTCTTACGCACAAGTATCCATTGGAAAGTTATTAATCCGTCTCTTCCCCCTAGTGGGTTAAATAATAGGACAGATTAGGTTCTATATCATAGTTGGCAACAAGTCTACCGCAAAAAGCAATGCCAACCTACTGCAGGATAATCATCTGCAAAGTCAGTCGTATCTCTTTCAATACAGGATGGCAAATAGTGTGTATCACGTATGCCACACCAATGACTGACTGATCATATAAGACATTATTAGAAGAATTCCGTGTGGTGTAATGGTTAGCGAGCTCGTTTTGCTAGATCAATTACGAGTCTCTCTCTCTCTCTCTCTCTCTCTCTCTCTCTCTCTCTCTATATATATATATATATATATATATATATATATATATATATATATATTGACAGGTGTAGAGGCTCATCTCTTGTTCCCTGTTTAGGATGGGGTTTCCGCTTTCTCTTTTCCAATCATTTCACTTTTCTTTTTTGTTTATTTTTTTTCAATTGGTGCAGATAGACTGAACTCCAGCTTTCTGTTTTCCAATCTACTTACTCTTACGTAGCCCCCTGCACACCAGTGGCCTTACCGCCTTGCTCGGGGTGATATGATTAAAAGAAAAAGAAAAAAATATAACATCACTCAATAAATTTAATTTATTCTTCATCATACTCTCATTATAGGGTGATACACTGGTTCAAACGCTTCTCTAACAAGTCGATCACTTTTTCTAGAACAGTTTGTTTTTTGTCTCAAAATACGCATTATTTTCCGATGTTACTTTTTCATCAAAGAAAAATCCCTTTCACTGGAACCATTTCTTCACGTCAGCAAACAGCTAATAATCACTAGGGCTCAAGAACTAGAGAATAAGGTGGATGCGAAAGCAATTCGAAGTGCAATTTATGTAGTTTTGCTATCGTTGAAATCGACTTGTGACACTGTGAATTGTCTTAATGAAAGATCACTTTTTTGTTCTACATTGGTGGCGATTTTTGTCAATTTCTCGCTTCCAAAGCACCGATATTTTTATATAGTATTCGATATTGATGGCTCTTTCATTCTCAAGTTTACCGATGGTCAAAATACTTTAGGTATCCCAAAATATGAATGTCAAAACTGCCTGTAGATATTTACGTCTTTAGTCATTTTGAACAGATTTCATATGATCTTGTTTACTCAGCTCACTGCTGATTTTACTCCGTAATGAAGTAATGAAGTGTGGGTCCATATTTCATCCATTGTCATATATTCCCGCAAGAAAAACTTCTTATTTCGTTGAAACATTTGCAAACAACTCTCTGAATCGTCGATGCGTTGTTGTTTTTTATCGACTGTGAGAAAACGCGGTAGCCACTTTATACACAGCATTTCATTGACAAATCTTCATGCAAAATGTTGAATACACTGCCTTCTGATCTATTCAACTCCTCTGATATCTCAAGCAACTTCAATTTACGACTAGTTAAAATGAGTTTCTGGATTTTTATTTATTTATTTTATTTTTGGGTGATTTCCAGGACAACTGTCAATTTTAGGCTGCTTGCATTTGTGATTATACGACCTAATTAAAATCTGTGTACCACCTCTTAAACGTTGTTTCATCCAGAGCAGAGTCTAAATAATACTTATCGAGCCACTGTTTTGCTTAAACAGACATTTTCATATCAGAAAGCAGTGTTTTATCAACACACGGTTTCAGATTTTTCTGTTGTTTTGAAAATTTGCAAGAGTAGCTTCACTTAAATAACTATAATTTTTAAATTAATAATCTGACTGGACACAAATTATGTCACGTGCCATTTGAATGTTAATAATTCATTAACATAATATGGATTTCTGATACTTGACGCCATTTATTTGACAGGTCATAGACATATTGTGTGATGTGTTCTATATATCATTATGTTTATATATATATACTAGCAGTATAGCCCGGCGTTGCTCGGGTGTAATGAAAGCTTTAAAACCAATCAATGGTACTGGATCTCAGACTCTTTGGAAGTTGGCACGAAGGACCAAAAAGCAATAGTTGTTTTCAGTTAAAGCGAAACCGTAAACTGAAAGAAAAATGAATGGATGTAAGTCAAATTTTGATTTTCTGGTATCAATATCAAATACGTATTTTTCGATGTAAACTGTAATTTGAAGGCTAAATATCTCCTCGGAATAAATGGTATCATGGCTGAGACTAAGAACTACAATTGTACCTACTTAGAGCCAAACCCGTAGCAAAAACTAAAATGAAAGGGCTGAAAAAATACAGACATACACGGAGATAAAAAGACACAAACACAAACATCTTGCCTTTTTTGTATATATATATTATCGCTTTTCTGCACTATTGTAAGAACTTCAACCTTGAAATTTCTGAATATCGTTTCTCATGTCTTTTTCTATGAGTGTATCAAATTTGATTAAAATCGGACCACTCCTTCTATGACTTGATTTTTTTCGATTATCGATTTTCGATATTTAACGGGCGTACTTCGACACAAAACCTAGCTAAGAACACTCGCAGACCCTTATAGTACAACTGTGTATTTTTCAAGAAAATCGGTTCAGCCGTTTCGGAGTCTATAGGTAACGGACAAACACACACAGACACACACACACAGACAAAGTTCCATTTATATATATATATATATATATATATATATATATATATATATATATATATATATTATTATGTCATTTTTCATCATATTTCGATTTCTGCTTTGGACTCACTACCAACCAAGTCTGCGGGGAGACCTAAGGCAGGTCGTGGCGTGTTGTTATGGCTCCATTTCATGTTTTTCTATCTTCCCTATCATCCCCAGCATTACATAGATAAAGTTTTCCTTAGTGTGTGGGCTGTACTTAATAAGACATTTTTTTGTATATCTCTTAAGCTGGGGTTTCCAGGGATTCTTTCAATGTTTTGCTTTGTTCCATTTTTTATCATTCCAAGTGCACCTACTATCACTGGCACAACTCTTGTTTTCAATTTCCACATTTTTTCTATTTCAATTTCCAGGTCTTTATATTTTGACAGTTTTTCAAATTCCTTGATTGCTATGTTACAATCCGCTGGACAAGCCATATCTATTAATAGACAAGTTTTCTCCTTCTGGTTTTTAACAATAATGTCTGGCCTGTTTGCTTCGATTTTTCTGTCTGTGTAGATGATGTAATCCCATAGAATGGTTACATCTTCTATTTCTGTAACCGATGCTGGGTGATGTTCATACCAGTGTTTGTTTACAGATTTTCCATTATTATTATTATTATTATTATTATTATTATAGGATACTACAGCGACTGTTTTAATGTTCCAGTGCCCAATACACCAACATCAAGTAGTAAAATTTTATTAGCAAGGTAAGAATGTAATGCTAATATTCAAACAGCCGGTCCTCTATCATTTTTACCGCATCTTCAAATTTTGCCTGTACGTTGCTGCATATTCGGATTAATTTTTTTCTTCGTAAATTCGATCCAAACGAGCTTGTGTGCTATTTATACAAAACCTAGAAAACGTAAAATAATAAAATAGCATAAAAGAATTGCCTATATCTTTCCATAAAACATGCTTGAATAAATTACTACAGCCAACGAAAAAATGGAACACAATTTACACACACAGAAACACATACACACACCCTTATATATATATATATATATATATATATATGGTGATTTTGAGACTTACCGTAAAAAATTCGATTTACATGTAGGATAACATCTTTCTCTATGGAACATTCATTTTGTGTGAAATTTAATTTGTTATCTGATTTCTGTTATCGCTCCTGCTAAGATATGGCGGCTTTATGTCTAGCATCTAAACGTCTCCCACTGTTGCACCCATGCAAACAGAGATTTTTAATTTTTGTTCACTGAAATATGCGGAAAATACGATAAAAATTTTGTGGACGATCTGTAAAAGCATATTTGATGTTTGGTCATTGGTGAAGCAGATCAGATTAAGTTATGTGGTTTTTTTCTGTTTCGCGTTTAAGCTAAATTCACAAAATTTATTTTAAAGATTGATAAATCGGATCTTTTGTACAATGAACATCGTCGCTCCATGGATCACCTCTCTGCTCGCTGCAATGCCTTGAAATAATCCCTATCGGAATTATCTACTAGTTTGATGCGCTACCTTCAAACTGATGATACAGCACAACCGATCATGCTGCCAATTGAATAACGTAGCTGTATTACTGACGCTCGATGGTCAACCAACCACCAGCCACAACCAAAGTTGCTGGAAGTTCAACGTGGTTTTCGTGTATGCAATCTCTTCATGCCATGAGATTTAACATCAATCAAAGCTCCCTCATTTTCAACATCATCCGTTTAACTGTTTCCCACTTCATCGAGTTTAAGAAAAATCAGTAATGTTTAATGTTTGTGCCCGAAAAATGTGCTGTTATATAATGATGTTTTTTTATTATTTTGCTGATACATCTGTTATTTTAAATTTCCGAGTCTCATTGAGAGAAGTTTTTTTACAAGTTTCTGAAAGTATGTGAACGATATTGATTATTTACGATTTCATACGTATTCTGTATTCTTCATTTTATAAAAAAACACTCATCAAAAGAAACATATTTTATTCAACTGTTTATAAAGACTACAAATTTTTCACAATATATAAACCAACTACAATGCAATATTTATTATCAACTCTTTCAGAGATAAATAATAATGATAACAATTTTATTTATTGATGATTTTATATAAAAATATCTTTGAACTAGAGAAAATGAAAAATACATATGTATTCATATAATTTTTCTGGACATTATAAATTTAAAAGAAAATAGCTTATCATTTAGGATACTATTTGTTTTCATTTTTTTATATAATCGTGACTTCAAATCAATGGAAATCCAAGGACTGAAACTCCAGTAATTACCCTACTTTGATGATTTTGGATAATCATAATTTTAAAATTGCGAATGAAAAACAAGAAATGGCTACAAAATTTGACAATATTGTCGAAATTATCATTAATCATAAAAGAATCATCGTAGCATAAGAAAAACTTAATAAAGCGCCAACAAAATTTGAAAGTGGTGTCGAAATTATAAATGCGGTGGAAGAGTAGGTGTACAAACTATGGCAGTATAAAGTGAAAAAAAACTCCTTTTGCCACACCGATTTATTCCAGAGAAGAATATTAAACGTCTAAATCAGTTGCCTCTGAAGATTGAACCATACTTTAACAGATACCAATCTGTGTATAATAGTATAATTCAGTATTACACTTATTATTACTTTGATAGATGTCAGAGAAAATAATTGTTTTTATATATAATCGTTTCAACACAAGCAAGGCTGTACTGTCAATGGTACGCAGATGGCTGCATAATAAGAGAACGAAAATAAAGAGTGACAGGTAACAGGGTTTTTCGGAGAATGGATAAGAAAGGAAGAGGAATACTGATGTAAAGAGAGTTACGTGATAGTAGAGTGAAAATGGAGAAGAACTAGATAAAGTGAATGTCGGGAAAAGGATGGAAGTCAAGGACATAAGAGATAACAATTGGCCTTGTATTTAAACTATTGGAGATAGTACCTATCGGGGAGAGAAGGATACGGAAGGGAGTTCCACAGACTGGAAATGCGAGATAAGAATCTAATGAGTATAAGTTGTGGCTTAATTTGATTTTTTGGACTGTAAAAGGGTTTTACCTTTTTCAGGGATTCCTACAAACGTAGAGATGGAAAACATCTAGAGAGTACTAAAAATCTCTCGCAAGGAGACGGAATGTATGTAGGTTAACAAGTGAAACAGCCTTACGTGCAAATTACAAACAGGCTTAACAAAAGAATAGAAACATATTAACAGTCTGGAAACCGTTTTAATAGAGAACGCAAAGTACGTCACAAAAATGCAAATAATCATTGAGATATCGATATATATTTTCCAAAATCTAAGCAAAGTATTAAGAAACAAAAACAGTCATTAGAAGCAAGAAGAGAATACTTTGATAGATGTCACAGAAAAAAGTAAGAACATTCTAGCTTTATACTTTTTATATGCCGTGTCCTTTCAGGCCGTAAGTGGGCATTGATTTTCATTTGAATCTATCGCTTGTCGCTCTTAATATGTTTCGTCTTGGTGTCTCACCACCAACATTAAGTATGTCTTGCGCTGCTTTTCTGTCTTTTTTCTATCAGTTCTGTGAGTATTATGTTCTCCCAGCTTTTCTTCCTCATTACGTGACCTCAGCTGTCCCTTCCTGAAACCAATCATAAGTTTCTGTTTCGTTTGCATCCTCTCCAAAACCACGTCGTTGCTTCACATGTTCGGTTTCTGGTATCCTCAGTATTCTTCTGTAGAACCACATTTCTGTTACTTCAAGCCTCTTATTCAAGAGAACTTGTTTCTACAGAAAGTTTACCATAAACTGAATACTTAAGCAACGACGACGTTTTAGAGAGAATGGAAGCCAGAATGTCACTTATATTTAACAAAAGGATGATATATTTGAAGTTTCTAGGAAGCATAATGAAGAAAGACGTCTTAGAAAATTAAACACTCACAATACACCTGACGACTAGTAATAGGCGAAATAAAAGAAAATAACCTACCTAATGTGATTTTGTTATTGGATGACACAACAAAGTTAAGAGGAGATAGGAAAAAGCCAATATTCAGTAAGAGACAGGAAGTGACAGGGAATTGGTGAGAGAGAGAAGTGGGGAAGAGAAACAGAGAGATCCACAAAAACAAACGTTCTTAACAAACACGGCACATAGAGTAAGAATGCATTCGATTGTCCTTGATAATTAATTTGGATATAACATAATCAGCAATGTTAATTAAGTTCTCTAATATAATCAGCAAAGTTTATTATTGCCAAATAGTTTGGTATGATCAATTGAAAACTTCCTCAGAGACACAGCTACTGGAGGCTGCGTGTAGATAGAGGCTAAGAATGAACAATTGAAAAGTTTTGTTCAAATTACATACGATGTCAGTACATTCACATTTTTAAAAAAAAAATTTGCAACATCAATTCTTATAATTAAAAAACATTATTTTTAGGGGGTACATGCGTTTGATTTGTTACTTTTTTTTTTATTCTTAATATTATGAAATTAATAATAATATGATGATATTAATAATAATATCATCTCAACTGAGGTGAGATTGTTATTTATGCAATTGTAATTTAATGCCTTTGATGACCCTTTATCGCTCGCACGTCTAAAAACTGACCAATCACTTCTCAAATCACACCACCCAGCTCCATACACTCTCTCATATTTTTCTTCTGAACTGCAAGTTGCTGCCTCTACCTGCATTGTTATATAATACCGACCTGATGAATCTTCGGCCTTCTTTCTTTTCTCGGTTGGGGCCGATAAGTGGTCCCGATCGTGCTGATTCAGGTTACCCCAAATCTTATAATATTTAGACTGACCGTATTTTTTCCTCTTTTTCCTCGTGCTCCCATTAGCTTCCAGACTGAAAATAGTAACTCTTTTAATTAAATGCGCTACACTGTTGATAAATCTAACAAGAGGTTTATTAAATAAAACGAAAAACATTTTGAATAAAATACCTCTATTACTTACTGCATATCAATAGCATACTGAGGGAATGGTGATTTTGGAAACGTAGCCACAACCGCTAAAGTAACAGTGAATCAGAAGTCTAGGTCTGTTGCAGGGTTATGGTAAATTTAATTTTATCATTTTAAATAAATTTAAAAGATTAACGTCTTTTTATTTTTTCCTCAACCATTCAACCTACACTCCTAAGAAATTAAATAATTATTATCTAGTAAATAGTCCCTCCAAATCACCAACCTGTAATTTCATGAATTTAAATATTTAAAAAGGGAACTATTTGATAAAATAAAGATAGGCGCATCAATCATACAATGATCAATTCGGGCTATGTGTTAAATATCAAGAATCATTTTTAAGACAATAATTACACGAAAATCTTAATTATTCTTGAAATATCACAATATATTTCTACTTTTTCTACACAGTATGTTGATAATCTGTAAAAAAATAAAATTGAAGACAATATTTACATAAGGTAAAAGCAATTAATCTTAACGTATAGATGACGCATGAGTAAAAGATATTGAACGTGCGGTATGAATATGAAAGGCTAACAGAGTAGAATTATATTTAAACAAACATCTTTGTAAAGAATGTTAGTTAATGTGGCTAGTGCAGTTAATCTAACTCATGGAGTTCTAGTTTTTTATCCTAGTTGACACGCTGACAAGCATACTTTATTGAAACAAACCTGTTTGCAAAATTTCGTTTTCGAATGAGGTCAGTGAATTTTATCGAAACAGATTCATCCCGATCTTACCAATTAAAACCTGAGATTTTACACGCTGAAGATTGACTTTTAACATGCATGATTGAAAATATGCAAATTTATTTTTATTTTTATCAATCCGGGATCAGTTAGAACAACGAGTCGGTGGCCAGGGAGTCAAAACGTTTTTGTTCAGATCAGATCTTTTAAATTATTAGAATTCAACCATAACAAAAAAAAATCATATAATATTTCAAGAAATTTTGGCACTAAAATATCAATTCGACTAAATTTCTCGCACTTCCCGCCTGTGGAATTCCCATCCGCATGCTTGCTTTCCCGACGGCTATAACATCCAGGAGTTTAAATGTAAGGTCAATAGACACCTCCTAACACACTAACCCTCCCATTCTCTCCAACTCTCCCCCTATGTACATCCTAACTTGTCTATCGTCCTGTGTACCCCCCTGCGCTATAGTGGCAGTGGAATGCCTTGCTTGCGGTGACATGATTTTTAAAAAAAATCAGAAACTAATATTATTTCAATAGCGCTCTGGTAATAAAATCATGTAAACTAACTTACAAAATCGTGTAAACTAACGCACGAGATGCAAAAGAGAAAATACGTATTGAATTAAGAAACACCCAATCAGAGCCAAAGGTTTTAAAATTTAAATGAAGCTGCCACCACACTGGCCGAGTGAAAGAAAGTGATTTTTTATACAAGTTCAAAAAAAGGTTGCTTTCGTTCACTCGGAATAGCTAAGTTTGTATTCTGAAGTTGCCTGTTTGGTAATAGTTGACATAGTATTCTATTTTCAGCTGAATTTCTAGTAAGAATTTAAGCTTTATTTTAAATTTTTAAGCTGCTTTTAATATACTCTACTGTTTGGCAATAATTATTCCCCACCCCAAAGGAAAGAACTGTTAATTTTATTCTCGTGGAAGAAGTGCCTCTCATTCACGGTTTTGCCACCCCTTCCACACTCCATGAACCTATAGATCTGAACGCAGTTATTCTTAGAATATCAAAGCTGAAAGTTGTTAAATTTAAATGAAGTTGCCACTATATCAGTCGAACGAAAAAAAGTGATATTTCCATACGATTTAAAATAAAAACGTTGCTTTCGTTCACTCGGAAGAAATAAGTTTGTATTCTGAGCTTGCCTGCTTGGTAAAATTTGATATAGCATAGAATTTATATATTCTTCTTTTGTTACAGCTTTAATGCTGGCCTATCAGAAAAAAGAACAGCCCAAAATGCCAAATACAGGTAAGCGATACTAGAATCAAGCAAGTACAAAAATTTAAATATCTAGGAAGTGTTCTAACAGAAGATTGAAAGTTCCACACAGAGATACGAAGGGAAACTGGCATGGTAAATGACGCGTTCCAGAAGCTGAGTAAAGTAATAAGACACAAGAAAATCTCACTAGAAACAAAGAAGATAGTGCTAGATTGCTATTTTATGTCAGTTCTTCAATATGGCAGTGAATGTTGGACAATATCATCAAGGTGAGGGAAAAACATGAAGCAGTCGAAATGTGGTTCTACAGAAGGATGTGACGGATATCATGGACTGAGTATGTGAGCAATAATGACCTGCTGGAAAGAATGGCAACGAAAAGGAAATTAATAGTAACAGGAAGAGACAACTGAAGTTCAGAGGACATGCAATGAGGAAGAAGGGTTGGAGAACCTGATACTGACAGGCCAGATAGAGGAAAAAGAGACAGAGGAAAGCAGTGGATAACATGTTTGAAGGGCCTGAGCAGGTAGATGATGGAACGAGTGTTATGCGGTGTAACAGGAGAAAACATACTAAGAGCCAGCAGGGATAGGGAGACGTGGAAATCCATGATCACCTACGTCCTGAAAAGATAGAGCACATAGAAGAAGAAGAATACGCTAGTAGGGGACTTCCTGACTTGAACTTAACCGAGACTGCAATAAACAGACGCGTGAATGACCTCAGCCTGCAGACAAAATTACAATGACGGTGTGAGAAACAAATACGAAAAACAAATGGGAAATGGAAATTCGAAATGGGAATAAAGAAGCGCTAGTGACATCAGCATAATCAAGAATCACTGGCAGCCAACGGCCTGCATACGGACAGGTAACGACCTCAGTAGATACACAAAGATAGAAAAAGGCGTAAGACAATGATGTGTCTTTTCACCTGATTTATTCAACCTATACAGCGAGAATATTTTGAGGACCCTAGATGACAACGTCAGGATTTGTTATTGGAGGCCACAACCTGAACAACATAAGATATGCGGACGATACAGTGCTGATTGCGGACACGGAAAGGAAACTACAAGACCTCATACAGAAAGTAGCAGTGGATAGTGACAAGAAGGGACTACAAATAAACTTTAAGAAAACTGAGTGCATGGTCATCAGCAAAAGATACAACCCAAAATGCCAAATACAGGTGGGGGATAACAGAATCAAACAAGTACAAGAATTTAAGTACCTAGGAAGTGTTCTAACAGGAGATGGAAAGTGCGACACGGAGAACCGAAGGCGAATTGGCATGGCAAAGGACGCGTTCCAGAAGATGAGCAAAATACTAACACACAAGAAAATCTCAATAGAAACGAAGCAAAGAGTGCTAGACTGCTACGTGATGTCAGTTCTTCAATACGGCTGTGAATGCTGGACAATATCATCGAAAATTAGGACAAAACTGGAAGCGGCCGAAATGTGGTTCTACAGAAGGATGCTACGGATATCGTGGACTGAGCGTACAAGCAACGACAAGGTGTTAGAATGAATGACAACAAAAAGAAAATTGATGCTGAGCATCAGGAAGAGACAACTGAAGTTCCTTGGACATGCAATGAGGAAGGAGAGCCTGGAGAACCTGATACTGACTGGACAGATAGAAGGAAGGAGAGACAGAGGAAGGCAGCGGATAACATATTTGCAGGGCCTGATCAGGTGGATGACGGAACGGGTGTTGCCAGGAGCAACAGGAGCAAACATACTAAGAGACACAAGGGATAGGGAGACGTGGAGAGCCATGATCGCCTACGTCCTGAAGGGAGAGAACACATAGAAGAAGAAGAAGAAGAAGAGACATCAGCAAATAACATTGTCCCAAAGGAAATCAGATGCAGAAAAAAACGAGTGGATCGCTGAAGAGAAACTTGACATGACACAAAGGGAGACAGGAAACGATGCCAGGGCATGAAATTGGATATAAGGAACTAAAAAGGGAAATAAAGACCATGTGCCGACAGGGTAAATAGTAATGGCTCGACACCAAATCTACCGAAGTAGGGAGATTGTGCAAGATTATAAGCGATGAATGCATAAAGAAATAAGGAAACTGTGAAGACAATATGATCCATAACAGGATGTGTAAAATCCAAAGATGGAACGATCATATCAGAGAAAGAGTAAATACTCGAGCGATAGAAAGTTTATATAAAATATCTTTTCCACGACAAGTGCAGGTGGATGACGGAATAAGGGCTGCGTGCTATAACAAGAGAAAACGTATTAAAAGCCACCAGTGATAGGGAGACGTAGAAAGCCATGATCGCCTAGGACAGGGCACATAGAAGAAGAAGAATTAATTCATAGGGAACTTACTGACTTTAACTTCACCTAGACTGCAATAAACACACGCGTGAATGACCTCAACCTGCAGATAAAATACACGGACAGTGTGAGAAACAAATACGAAGAACAAATAAGAAATGGAAATTCGAAATAGGAAGATTATATAAAATATCTCTTCAAGAGAGAGCAACCACTAATAATCAACGATGCTGACGGACCGGAAATACTAAAATCTCAAGTGAAATCTGCAATTGTCAAACTGAATAGGAAGAAAGCAACTGGACTAGAAGTCACTGTAACAGAGATGTCGGCTCACAGAAAATTAGGGAAATAACAATGAAATCTAGAAATATTTTGAAATACCAAATGACCTAAAAAGATCAAATTTCAAAGTTATGCGTAAGAAGCCGGTTGCGAACGAATGTGAACTCTGCAGAACAGTAAGTCTGATAAGTCACATAACAAAATTTGTTGTCCAAATCCTGATGAATAGAGCCAAAGCAGAATCAAGCCGGAAATAGAACAAGAATAGTGTGGTTTCTTGATCTTTTGCAATAGTATGGTTATAGAACTTCCAATCGAGGACTGCGGAGACCTTTAATCCCAGATGACATTCGAGGCAACCGGACTGAACGATACGAGCAAAACTCTTCCAAATCTGTACCCAATTGATGATATGTCAGCAAAGAGATCACCTGCTCTGTTCTTGTCACAAGGTATTTTGGAGGAACATTCACACACTTTTGTATTGTTTGCATGTACGAAACGCGTTAATAAGTATTCAATTTCATTTTTGTTCACGTTAAAGTTCATGCAACGTAGACGAAAAACTTTGGTGGAATGTGGCACCAACTTTTCTGGGCAGTTTAATAAATATTATGCTTGTAGGCCTTTTTAATTCCAGTTTGTTAGGCCAGAAGCACAGAAGTGTATTGAGCGCTCGAAGTATTTTTATTTTCACGAAAGTTGACCAGAAGTATTGATATTTCAGCAACGTTAAATTACTCTGAAAATTCGGCGAGCTGAATGGTGTCACGTGCAAAACTTGGTTTAAGCACTGAGGCATTCACAGGCAGACCTTACGAAAAGCGAAAAGATTGGGAAGGTTCGGCAAACAGTCATATAACACCGTCGAGTAACATGTCGGAAACTTGTTTATGAAATGTGGATAAGCACACGATCAATGCACTCCATTTTAAGGGACGATTTCTGCATGTGGTGATCGCCCGCTTATTCAATGCACATTATTCATCATTCCTGTTAAAGAACAACACACCACCTAATCAACAGTGTATTTACTCTTCCGATTAGGTAATTTGTGAGTTTTGACGTTTGTCCATGTGATACTCATCCTGAAATGTCAGCCATTGGAGTTGAAATATCTAATGAGAAAAGGCGATGATTGTGCTGCCTGAGAAATGTGTGTGAAATCCCAAGAGGAGTAATTTTAAAATGATTAAATAAGATTTGTGAAATGTGTAAAACTATTTATCTTTGCCGAAAAGATAAATACATTTTTATCGCCCATCTTATATTTACTAACAATTCTGTGAATGATTCTTCCATTCACATTGGTGTAAGATATAGGCATTGCTCATTATGAGTCGATTTGCCGTTAAGCATTAAGATGCGCACATATTTGTAAGTCATTGTATTTTATATTATGCAAAGAAGTAGTAATACTATTTTTTGAAATCTGTTATGGTTACATTTGAAAGAAAGACACGAGAGAGCAGTAAACCGGATAAACGTTTTCCATTATAATTATAACTTTATATTATTTGATGTTCATCTTTTTTCTGGAAATTTATGCAAATTTATATGAGTATGATTTTCTAATGTGAATTTTAACGCTGAATTTATAACCAACGGAGGTTTATTAATTGCACTATAAAAACAGAGATTATTGCTTCTGGGCTAGCAAACATCTGAACGTTTATTATATCGTCGAACCTGCGTTTATTTTAAGATTTTAATTTTATTTCATTTTCGTTCTTTTATTGATAACTCTTAACTTGCCTGATAATAGATTTATTATAACATTTCATGTTTTGATTATGGCAGAGAAAGTATAAAAATATCAGCATAAAGTTAGAATAGAGGAAGAGAAAATATGCAATAAGTTTATCATGGAAGTAGTCGTAAGAACGAGGACCAGCGTTTTATTATCATCCTGAACATGCTTAGCTCTGTGGAGAGATAATAGTCTATTAATTTATTTTCACTGAGATAAAGCCAGAAGCCCCACGTAAGTGACTTCAGTGACGAAGGGCCGTTGTGATGGAAAGCCCGGAGAAGAAGGAAGAGCCCACTACGGTAGGGCTTACAGGGAAAGGAAGAGCATGACATCAGGTTAATAGAGATACCGCTAAGACTCCAGTTGTCCGTTCAGGAAACATTACAAGTAAGCTTCCCATATTTTTCAAATTGCTTGCTCTGCATTTTACATTTCCTCTAGTGTGGACACACACGTTTAAATATATCTATATAAATTTATAGATGACTTAGCATTACAAAACTCTCAGAGATAACAAAGAATAGTTGTCATTTATTTTCTTCCAGTGCATCAGACTGTCCGAGTTTAAGTTTGAATTTTGTTAAACGGCATAACCACCTCTGTGGGTTATTTGATGCCAAAAATGTGGGATTTTAAGTCATTTTTAATGTTCTTTTATAGTGAGAAGATTGATAAAGTCAAATTTTAATGAAAATGTTTAAATTTATTCATTTTTATTCTAGAAAACTGAAAATGTCCTTTAGTTTTGTATTCAAAAATGTTTTGCTAAGATTTTTTTCCTTCAGAAATGTGTTATGGAAACAATTTATATATATATATATATAAATGAATAAACAGATATTTTCAACGTTCAAAAATTAATTTAAAACAGTGCTCAGTATTGAAATAGAGCAATGAATATTTATTTAAAACTATACTCTGAACATGTAAAAACTACAATCTACTACAAACGTGTACATTCTGGGGACATTTATTGTCTCTAGATACAATTGCAGCACAGACAGCATTTTCCTCCCCTACTGTCCAAGTCCCTCAAATGCTCCACGCAGTCTTTTACCAATGTTGATGTTAGGATATGACTGTCCCATAAACATAGAAAACAGGAATGATTTGTATAGCCGGACTGATTCATTATTATCTGTCATTTTTTATCGCTAAATTAGTTATCCAACTATGACTTATTCGACATTTAAATGAGGCATAATTAGGAAAATGACAAAATGACTTCTCTATAAAAAAATTGATGGTATGGGGGAAATGGATAGAATTTCGCATTCAGCGTACTTAAGATAAAGGTTTTTCATCAAATAACGAAATATTGTGTTGACCAGTGTATTCTATACACTCGTATTTGTAATACAAATAAAATAAAATAAAAATGTTTTTATAATAACAATCAGTGTTAACAACAATACGTACAAAACATACAGTAAAGCAAACAAAAACGCATATATATCAGCAAAAATTCCAGCCCATAATGTATTCAAATATATGCCTATATTCATAAACCAAAAAATATCGACGAACTCAAGTGATATAAAAATATTCAATGAAACAAAGAACCATACGAATCGTCATTAAAAACAGCTAATATTCAAGAAAATCTTGAATGCAAAAACAAAACGAAACCAAGCAAATCTACAGAAAAAGAAATGTAACCTGTTTCAATCAAACCTAAAATAACTAAATAAAAAAATAAAGAAAAATATTCTTCAAAATAATCGAAAAATATTTTTTCCGAATAAAAAAATTATGAAAACTCATCAACAAAAACACGTTGCATCTGAATGGAAATAAAGGAGAAAATAATAACTAAACACAATACGAGAATACTTAACAAAAGTAATAACAACACAAACGCCAATCAGTTAAACAACACCAATAAATTCAACTGCTGAAATAAAGAAAACTTACGACTTAAAATATCTGGCCAACAACACAATATATAATGATATTGTGAAAAACATTTTTAACACAGACAAAAAAATGCATATGGGCTACAGCAACAATCCTCAAAGAAATATTTAAAAATCGCAAAACATCATTCAAAGCAGAAGTATTCAAAACACAACACTATCAAGATACATATAAACCAGAAAAAAAATCACATCGCCACAAAAATTAATGGCAATTCATAAAAACATTATTACCACACAATAGTAATAGCAGACACAGCAAAACATTACCTATGCTCTGGCTTGTCAATCATACATAAAATATAGATAATTACCTTTAAAACACAAAGTACACAATTAAACAAGAAAAAAAATTAGACACTCAAATAAAAGTTTAATTTGCCATGTAAATAGCAACAACAACAAATAAACACAACAATAGACGCAACTTCAAAACTATAACATAAGATATACACTTATTGACACACAAATAAAATCAAGGAAAAATTAGATGACAAAGAAAAAAATGGAAAAAAACAACTAGATAATACAATTGTCATCAAACGGCAAAAATCCGAAATGGAGCACACAAAAGAATACAGAATTAACGAAGAAACATACACTCATGAGCACAAACACTTAAAGATGATCTAAATAAAACTTATGATTGCATCTATAGTGACATGGTAAGAAAAGTTTATCCAACACAGTAAAAAATGGTTAATTTCAGATGATAAAAACATTAAAATTAACATAAAGCAATTCATCAAGCATATATTGAAGCACGCGTAAATAAGGTCAACACAATATAAAGCAATTAACAAATCCTGTTCCACTTACGAATCAAAAACTTTTAAATGAATCTCGCACGCCCAATGATATCAAATTACACGAACATTTTGTAAGCCTTTAAGAGTGAATCTATAATAATAATGGCGTCAAAATATCCATGTCGGCATGACTGAAATAACATTGCTCAACAAAATATTCTCTGATAAGATTAATGACATAAACCATTTTCAAAGATGTCCAATTACATTTTATATTTAAACACAAACAAACCATAATGACAAACTGTTTTTGTTTACATGGAAGAGATCCAAGCAACAACAAACTCGTGTACTTAAGACGCTGGAAGTGAATTTCGTATCTTATATAGACAGATCTATTTCCCCGTATCACAACTCGGATTGCTTTTTTACCCAGGATTGAAACCCGACCGAAATGGCGCCAATCAGATTGGTGCCAGTTAAATTTTACAAAAGTCCCCGGAAACAAGAAACGGTTTACTCACACAAATGCACAGATCAGCACATGCACAGACATAAGCACCACTACTTACTGGACTTGTGACTGCCCTTCTCAACCAACACCCACCCACTTGACTATCTCGTCTGTGGCGTGATCGAGGCCAAGACTAACAAACAAGCCCACAACATTCTCGACTCTGTGAATACTGTTCGTCGTGGAGGTGTTCGCTGCTATGGACAAGGACATGGTCACCAAAGCGTGTGACCCATTTCGCGACGCCTTGTGATGGTCGTTGCTGCCGGCGGCGGTTACATTAAAAACAATGTAGTATGCAACTTTCACTGTTTCTAAATAAGCAGTCGAGTCTCTGCATATAGAACATTTCATCTTAAGCAAGGCAGGACCGCCACTGATATACATGTATTACCGGGACAAAAAAAACGTATAGGTGATATCGAAGAAATGATAAGTTATTGACAGGACTAGATAGAAGATGAAAACTGCTTTTGCATTTAATCTTCTGGAGATTGAAGTTATCAGGAAAACAAGCAAATGGAAAAGAGTTTCTTACACGAGAAGTGCGAGAAAAGAAATTGTCACAGTGAATTTAACAATTTTTGACGGTGAAAGGTTAGACCAATCTAGTAGCACGAGTCAATACAGTTGGCTGGGGAACCAGATAAAAAAGCTCATCAGGAATTTTGCCATTAAAATACTGTTAAAAATGACGAAGCTTATTCACATCACGTCGGTGAACAAGTCACTAAAGGCGAGCTGCTAAGTCAAAATCAATTATATTGTCAATCCACATTTAGATTTTGTCGAGAACTTCAAGATATGCAATAGTATTAAATGCATAAAAAATGGTAGATTTATAAATATGCTAAATAGATTCTACGAAAAAATCTTCCTGGCTCGACGCAGTGACCCTTTTTTATTTTACGTACAACAGCAATAAAATATACGAATTTAAATCTTGATGAAAACACTAACAGCTACTGTTTATACAGAAATATTTAGAAAGACAAGAAAAATCTCAACAAGAACAAGAGGAATACCAGAAGAATTGGCACACTGAAATTCATGTAAGACAACAGAAATTTAAAGAAATGCTCTTTCAAACACAGAATGATCAAAGGTACTTTTATTATATATCCATCAAAAGCCAAGCTGAGGACAACGAAACGCTTTATCTCAAAATACTATATGAAGTGCGATTGAAAATTTGGCGTTTACACCTATGTAGTCATTCCATTTGAGGTCATTTGAGAGATTAAGGCCAAGGAGGCGAAGGGTATTGCTCTCTGGAGACAAGCGTGATCCATTCTGATAGAAGGCAAGAAAGTTTCTCTATGGTGGTTCAAGAAGAGTAGCTTCGTTTTGGAGGCATTCAAATGTACGAGTTATTTTCTATCCTGTTCAATCACAAATTGTAGTTCCTTTTGCAGAGCAGCAACCAAGTTTACCTTGTTAACCTTGGTAGATTTCTGTTTGAGACAGGAGTAAATGGTGGTATGATCTTCATAGATGCCTACTTTTGAAGTGATAACACCAGGAAGGTCATTGATGAAGATCGGAAAAACCGTAGGACATAAGATAGAGCCGAATAAATGTCGCGTCGTATGAAAGGCTCTTAACTCTTGCGTGTTCAAAGCAACGTTCATTTTCCGACCTGATATGAACGACTGAATTACATCAAAAATATTTTGTGGTGTTTACCTCTAAAGAGTAGGCGTTGGAATCTTTCGCGTACTATGAGTTTAGTAGGAGGGAAGGCCTTAATGGAAAAGTTGAATTGATTGAACGTTGGACAACCAACACAAAGAGTAGTCGTGTAATATTCTTCTAATGTATTTACTTTTAAATATACAATATCTCTAAAACATGCTTTGTTATTTCTTAAACATTTCACTTGGTTAAAACATCTTGGCGACGTAAGATTCGAAGAAACGAATTTCACGTGAAGTCATAAAAATTGGCCTGAATCTACAGCAGAAGTGAAAGAATGAATTCTAATCAAACTCAAAGACAAAAGGAAATTCAGTGTAATTACAACACTGACAGTGAAAAAAATAAGACTTCTTCAAAACAATAGGATTACTACAAGTTCAATTCAGTGGTTAGGAAGAAGATTGGAGAACATTGTTAATTTTCTCCCGTTACAAAATATCGCGAAAAGAATTGCACATGTTCGCTGATAGAGTAAAGTAAAAACTTACTTCACTTCGCGCTTTTAAATTTTTTCAATACAAAAATCGTTCGAGTCAAAGTTCCTTATTGTTAAATAAGAGGGTAAGGAGAAAAAATTCCACCTCTCTTTATTATTTTACGTACGACCGCAATAAAATATACGAATTTAAATACTGATGAAATAATAACAACAACAACAGCTACTGTTGGAACAGAAACATCTAGAAAGACAAGAGGAATTCCATCAAGAACAAACAGAATACCAGAAGAATTTGCACATTAGAATTCAGGTTAGACAACAGAAACTTAAAGAAATGCTCCTTCAAACTGAATGATCAAAGGTACTTTTATTATTATTATTTTTTTAATCATATCATCCCGAGCAAGGCGGTAAAGTTACAGATGTGCAGGGGGCTACATAAGAGTAAAAGCACTTGATAGAAGAGAGTGAAGAGAAGGACAAACCATTCTGAAAGGAGCAAGAGAAGGGAGGGAATACAGATGTGATGACAGTTGCAGAGGTAGGGAGAAAGGAAAGGATATACAGGGTGGTGAGGAAAGAACTAGGGTCAAGTGGTTAAGAGATGAGTATTGACCTTGCATTTGAATTAACGGAGATTGTATCCGTTAGGAAATCAAGAATATGGAAGCGAGTTCCAGAGGCGGGAATTGCGACGAAAGAAGCTGCAGTAGTAGAATTGTCTTCTGCAGTTGGTTGATCTAACTCTGAATGGGTCAGACCCAGTTGCCAGTCTGGTTATACGAGGAAACACCTGCTGCAGAGGCACCCGTGAATTAAGTTCGTTGGAGCAGAAGCCATGGAAGTATTTATAGAACAGATAAAGGGAAGCCACATCCCGTCGGTGGAAAGTGTCTGTAGTCGAGCCGCCGAGTCGGTACCTATCATATTACTGATTCTTCTTTGGAGCCTGTCAAGAACACCGATGCGAACAGCGGGGGCAACTGACCATCTATGGCAGCAGTACTCCATGCACGGACGAATGATTGATTTGTATATACGCAGAATGGTTTCATTATATATCCCTCAAAAGCCAAACTGAGGACAACGAAACGCTTTCTTTCAAAATACTATAAGAAATGCGATGAAAATTTTGGCGTTTACACCTAAAGAAGAAACTACATTGGCTTTGTATACATGACGAGGACTTATACAATACGGACTGTGGAAGTTGGATTGATCATAAAAAGTGTCGCCTACTACTTAGGACAGTTGTCTTATTTCATAAACATTTTACTTGATCTCAACAGTCCAGAAATACCGTAAGTCTGTAGCTAGAACAGACGTTTCACATACCAAACACTTTCAAATATTTTCGAGATTAATCCTTATAAAATATGACTTCGTAAATGTCTGGACATACTTTGGTACCCTTTTACTTGTTTAATCTGTACACAACAATGATACCCTGTAGTTATTCTGAGAGGTGTTTTACAAACTTCGGATGTAAAATATTATGTACATAACTTTCGGCTTTATTTTAAAATTTTTCCTATAATATAGTGTGGGTAGCCCCAATCCGTACATCCAGTAAAATAATTTCAAATTTCAGCGTCATCATGTACAATGAACGGCCCTATGACGACTTCTACTTCAAATTTAGAGGAACCCTGTCAAAATATGGCACGTAAAATGCAGAAACTTGCACGCAGGTCGTTAGAGCAACAGTCAAGATATGTCATACTGAAAAGCATATGGAAGCTCAAACTGAATTCAAGCTCTACAGATCGCTACTCAGATCCATATTTCTCTAATAATGTGAAACGTAAACATTCCTTATTGAATCAGGAAGAATCCAAGCATTGTGAAAACAGATTCTGCAAAATCATCATATGAGGCACTGTTGAAAACTAACGCAAACGTTGATGGCACCTCAAATGCTGGATAGACATCATTAGAAAATGGATCGACAAGACAATCCCGGAAGACCGACTGAAAGACGTCGTCATATTGGAGGGTCTTTTTGTTTCTCCTGTTCTTATGCTTACTGAGGAATTAAGCATTGAAATAAATGTTACTGATAATGATGATCTATAACAGTCGTTACAATTTTACACACCTATCATCTACCTACCAACATTATCTATCAAAATTCTACCATTTTAATCAACAGCATATATCTCGGTTTGTAAAATATATAGAAACCTTTCTGTCATCCTCAGCCGGTTATCAATCATTTCAACTTACAGTCTATCTTGTGGAGATGACAGTTACCTCCGCCATATCTATGTACAATTAACGCTGTAAAGAGAAATTGTATCATCTAGAATGTCTAGTACGAGACCGTGTGTTATTCCCGAAAAATAATTTTTAAACGGTATAAAGGATCAACCATTCTTTTTAGAATGATGGGCAATATTCTAAAGAAATAGACTTGTCAGTTGTTTGTTTTACCTGAAGAAGCTCAGGTCTTGCCCTAGAAACAGTGCCAAAACGCAACAACTTCTGAAACTTAGTTATGGCCATTGTTGTAGACGGTGTTATCACGTTTATTCAGAATGCAATAATGGCAATACTTTTTTCTGAATTATTTCTCTGCAGACGATGGCAAAGATTTTATTCAAAAAATACATATTGCATGCATATATTAGAATTTACTGATTTATTGTTTATATTTTTTCGTGCAAAGTTTTTCAATAGTTAGGAAAAAGTTTCTGCAACCAACTTTCGATATAGCAAGTAAGTGACGCATATGTTATATTTATGGGCTTCCTAATGATCGATTTCATCTTACATATCATTCCGTGAGCTCAGCGATTCTTTTCGCGTCAATAATCACATGACTGAGAAAACGGGGACCGTTTGCTTTATTCACACATTTTCATGGCGGTCGGATTAGTTCGAAGTGCAAATGACTTCCACTATATGCTCCAGTGGATGGTTTGATGGATAGATATAGGGTAAATAGCAGGGTCAATATATTGATGGATAGACTGTTGCAAGTACGTGTGAAGAGATGTCCGTGAAGATGCTCCCAGCGACTTGGGGTTGTATGAATTCGCAAAAGATAATAAGTCAGTCAGTCGGTAAGAGAAGATTTTCGTCAAAAGATCACGTTATCTTTAGTCATTTGCACATTGTACGTTATCTAACTGTTCATTTCATTGCTTCTATTTTTTATGAGTAAATATATAGATATTATTTATGAACGAATCTCTATGTACAGATAAACAGAATAAAAATAAAAATTACATATATACCTGTGAATGTATATATATATATATATATATATATATATATATATATATATATATATATATATAATGAAACCCAACTGACACCAAGACGATAGAGTTTCGATTCCGGCTAGAAAGAAGCAAAACAGGTTTATATATATATATATATATATATATATATATATATAATAATTTTTAAACGAGTTATTGTGCCAAAACTTGTTCTACTTTACACCGGAAGGTAGAAATCATGGTTTCAGAATACCTTGAATACAAATATAAAACATTCAAAAGTTATACAACAGAAATGTATTGAACACTTTCAATACAGCTCTCTGTTGGACTAATTTAATTATGGCAAAAGAAAAATAATTATATATATATATATATATATATATATATATATATATATATATATATGTGTGTGTGTCTGTGTGTGTGTGTGTGTGTGTGTGTATGTGTCTGTTAGTGTGTCTGTGCCATTTCATACGTATATTCAGTTGTGCACTAGATTCCGTTTAGTTGAATTCTCTGACCTAGATAGAATATATATAAGCAAAAGAAAGAAACGTGTTTGTAAATTCTTCTTAATGCTAAAATAATGAATAATTAGGACTATTTCCAAAAACTGTCTTTTCTCTTGATTACATATATATATATATATATATATATATATATATATATATATATGCGCATGTACATGTGTGTGTGTGTCTGTGCGTGAATTTATATAGAATACAACGGATAACCGTTTGCTGTTTTTTTACAAGTATCATAATACTTTTTTTTTGTAGAAACAAGGCCTTTTTTCTTCTTTTCTCAGTGACCCTATTTCATATATATTTGAAATTTAAATATCGCACTGATCTTGGCAAATGAAATATCTATGAAAGTTATGAAAATTGGATCACGTTTAAAACCGTTTGCCCCAGCGTCATCAGCTTCAGGTTTCTCTAAAAAATATATTCGGGAAATTATATGAAATGATCTTACTGATTACAGACGATGCTACTAAACAGAAATGCATAAACGCTACTAATATCCAACGGCACAACTTAAATCAACAAATTTTGTATCATACTTGATACAATCATATCTATCATAAAAATGTCA
>JBBBDQ010000178.1:175000-240000 GCA_037127315.1 Ascarosepion bandense | reverse complement strand
ATATATATATATATATATATATATATAGTAAAACATCACTGTTGTTCGATGTGAATATCTATTTTAGGCACAAGCTTTGCTTAAAATTGTTATAAATTATAATCTGAGTTGGCAATTCTTCATTTATTAAATTTATAATTTAATTAGAATCATACCGAAACCCAAGAATGAAAGAGAAAATCTACAAAAAAAGAAGAAAAAATGTGAATATAAATTATTTAGAGAGCTGATTTGTAATTGTAGATTAACGTGGAGTCACTTATATTTGTTTATGTTTGAGACGAAAGCAATAAAATAAATAATATATAATCGGAGAAAAGACGTACATATACAATTATACACACATTTAGATATATACTCATACGCCTAAAAATAGAGAAATTGTTAAATCGCTAAATTGATAATGAAATAATAAATGAATAAAAAATGACAGTGAAAATCCCTATGGAATAAATATATAAAAGAACAAATAAATGAATAAATAATTCAAACGAAATGAATGAAATGGTTTATTTTAAGCAAATATTAAATTCTATGTCTGCAAATTTTCATCAATAAACTTATTTTGTTTATTATGATTATTAAGATTTTTTCAAATGGATATGTTTTCTAAAAGGCATAAGTTTCATCTATTTCCCATTCCATTTTAAGATATTGTATTCGCAATGATTTCCCAGAAAAAGACCAAAACATAATTAGACAGAACTCTAATATTCTAAATGTCAGTTTATGATTATTTAATCTTAATCTATATTTGTTGTCAGTAGACCAAAAACCGAAGATAGTATTTTCTCAAAGTACTTCTTCCTTAAAGGGCTAAGTATTTTTTTTAACTAAACAGGTATTTGATAAAACAAAATTGTTACCCGTATTGTTTCAATGTAATATATAAGAAGTGAAACGTATGTCCAAGCGTAAGAATCTTTAATGTTCGTAAATACGCGCTTTTAAATTTCGTGATGTTTCTCTAATGTATCATCGTCTTTGAAGAATCTCAAAAGAAGCTTGTCATAAGTGAAACATGTTAGATTGAAGACACTCATTCCTACGTGTTGTTTATCTATTCTATTCATATATATATATATATATATATATATATATATATATATATATATATATATACGAGGATAGGGTATGTATGGATGGAATAACATTCTTTTATTAAAAAAACACTATTGTGCTCAATACAAAGTAGAGCTAAATCCTTCAATTTAAAATAAACCTCATCACTTGATAAGACACAAGAAGTGTCGAAATAAAATAACTTCTTTTGTAGTCATATTATAACATATCTCTGTTATAATATATATATATATATATATATATATATATATATATATATTGAATATTTGGGCAAGAAACTTACTTTTAAATATATTTTGAGTATATTTTAGTCAATCTTATATTAGGTTTATCGAGTATTCTATTTTTTCTTTTTTCTTTTCTGTTTTTTAATAGTTGAAGAATTTGTCGGTATATTTATTGTTCTGAGTGCTTTCAGTCAGTGCTTTCGTCATCCCCTAATGTGTTGGAGTGCTTTAGCCATTCTCCAATAATAATAAGTACAATAATAATAATAACAGCGGATATATAGCAAACAAGGAATTTGAAAAACAGTCAAAATATAAAGATCTGGAAATTGAAATAGAAAACATGTGAACATTGAAAACAAGTATCACACTAGTGATAGCTGGTGCACTTGGAATGATTAAAAATGGGACAAAAACACATTGAAAAAATCTCTGTAAACCCAAGCTTCAGATATATACAAAAAAAGTGTCTTGTTATTTACAGCCCACACACTAAGGAGAACTTTGTCTATGTAACGCTAGCGATGTTAGGGAGATATGAAAAAACATGAACTGCAGTCATAAAAACACACCACTCCCTGTCTTAGGTCTCCTTGCAGACTTGGTAGATAGTGTGACCATAGCAGAAATAGATTTATAATGAAACATGACATAATAATAATAAAACACATTACAATTATCAAGGAAGTCAACAGAAAATTTCACATCTATGAAAAAGAGCGGATACACCGTAATACAGAAGCAGAGAATCTAAAATGAAATTTAAAGTGAATGCAGAGTACCAAATGCGACAACAATAGCAAGTTAAGCCTGTTCATGTTCAATACTCTCCCAAGGTCAGAACAATCACGTAGATAAACCCAATGACTATCATTCGCTATATAAGTGATGAGTTAAAAGCTGAAACTGAAGGTTTTATTCTTACTGCACATGACCAATGTTTTTAAACTAGATATCACCAAGTACACATACAGAAAAAATATTTCAACCCCAAATACAGTTTCGGAGATAAACAATTAGCGATCTTGTATCAGGTATCACGGTATTAGCATCCATCGAATATTGAACCCAGCACGACAGAGTGGACCACTATCTGCATTGGAAATTCTGTAAATTTACGGACAGTGAAAGTCAGTAAATGGATATGAGCACCATCGACACCCTGTTACAGAGGACCTGTTAAACATTTATGGGATTTTACAACACACATAAAGAGACCAATCAAAGACATTATGATCAGAGACGGAAGAAACATTGTTAACATGACAATCTCGGCAGATTTTAATTTATATTTAAAGATCATGAAAACTCTCAAACTACATGGAAAACGAAAAGAAATTATGCAGAACATGAGAACATTAACAATAACAGTTGTATTTATAGTCTCATATTGCTTCAAAGGGTTCTGATATAACAATTGGATTTCTGATAACCCAAAACTTAACTAAATACAAATTATTGGACTCACAAATAAATTCAATAATTTATGAAGAGCTTTATCTATGTAAGATGCGTGCGGATTTAGAGATTTTCTTCCTTAAAATATGCCGAGTAGAAACTGTTATGAATCATTTTTTGACATTAGAACCCCGGTTAGAACCCGGAATATTAAGTATACGACAGAAACAAAAATAAATAGAGTAGTAATTATCTTTTGTTTAAATTCTAGAAGATCGAATATCATCTGAAATATGTCGTTTTAATAAATAAACATATTCTCGGGGTAATAATTCCAAAATTTAGCTAGGAAAAATAATTTTACTTTAGGTCTCAGGTGAAAATATTTGATAAATATTTGCCCCAAACGGTAAGTCAAATTAATAAGTTAGCCATTATTTTATGTATTGCATATTGCTGTCATATCTAATCTGATACTTCTGTTATATACCTATAACTTCTTGACAAAATCCTAAGAAGTCTCTACAATGTTATAAGTATGATATCTCATCTTCAGTCACTTTCCCACCACATTGGTCTTGCTTTCTTGATCTTTTCCGATAAATACTTCCATGTTGATTTTTTCTGATGAATATTTACCTTAAAATTTTTAAGGAATTTGAAGTGCATTAATATATAGATAGTTAAAATTGAAAAAGTTCTCTCAGCTTCAAACATTTACATGCAATATCAAACTTTACACGTCTGCCTTTTATTGATCCTATTCCTTGTATTTTCACAAACTTGCACTTTCTGATATTATCCTCTTGCGTCTTGGTAGCGTTGTTGCCTCACTTGTTATGAGATAATAAAAAATATACAACGAAAATAGCAACAATATCGACACTACTCATAACAATAGTATCAAGAAGAAGAAAAAGAAAAAAACAAGACAAAAGTAAGGAGAAGAAACAAAAGAAGGAAACAATGAAGAAGAAACAAAAAGAACATAAGAGAAGGAGAAAAATTAATAGTCGAACAGAAAGATAAGAAACACGAGATAAAGATGAAAAAAAAAAGGAGAAGGCGACAAAAGCGAAGAAGAAAAATAATAAGAAAAAAAAAAGAGAAGTAGATGAATGAGAACAAAAAAGAAAACGACAACGAAAGAGAAGCAACATATGAAGAAGTGAAGAAAAATAAAACAGACTTAAAAACGAAGTAACAGGAGAAAACGAAGGCGAAGATGAAGGATAAGAAAAAAAGAAGGAACCTAATAAAAAATTTGCAGCGAAAGGATATATTGAAGATAAAGAAGTAGGAGGAGAAAGAAGGAAGATGATAAAGAGAAGTGGAAGGAGAAGAAAAAGAAACAGAAACAGAAGAAGAAAAAAGAGAATAAAGACAACAAGAAGAAAAAATCTAACGAGAGGCAACCTAAGAAAAGGAGAAAAATGACGAATGAGAAAACAATGAAAGAGAACAAAAAGCATGCAAGGAGTAAGGAAGAGAAGACAAGGAAGAAGAAAAAGAAGAAACAGACGAAGAAGATGCTGGAAAAAAGAGATACAAACGAAACAGAAGAAGGAGAAGAAAAAGAGAAAGTGGGAAAAATGAAAGCGAAGGAAAAGAACAAGAAACAGAAGAAGAGAAGTCGACGTAAAAAAAGGACATTGGTAAATGAAGTAGAAGAAACAGTAGAATTCATTTTTTATGGTTATCGACAATCTCATTCGTAGTAACAGACAGGTCTATATTGATTGTGTCAGACAATGTTGACAAAATAAATACCAATTACATTAGATTTCCATCTAAAAACTTAATATTTGTTTTTTTTATTGATAAAGAATTGTCTTAGGCTCTGCAAGACATACACGAACGAATAAATATAACATAACGATGTATTTATACGCAAATGTATATTTTAAATAGAGCAGGTTTATGATATATGTAAACAGGAGGAGTAGAAGGGTCTGGAAATCATTGATATACCCCAACTCTGTTATACGTCAATTTTCATAAAGTAGAATTCATATTAAATGAAATTTTATCGTAACCAAATTAAGTACAATATTGGATCATACGCAATATAAGTGAAAAATTCAAATAGGAAAAAATTAAATAAATACAATTTGCCTAAATAGAAATTAGAGAAATGTCATAATAATTAATTCTCCCTCAAATAAATGAAGAAGGTTTTGCAGGAGTTTTGATTATCAGCATGACATTTTTCTTGCGAATTAGTTGAATAAAATAACACATTAACATAACTGATAAAAATAATGAATTTCATCCTTTAACAGTCAGTAGTGCTTAGTTTAAATTGTAACTTGTATTAATGTAGATAGAATTCAGTCAGTCAGTTAAGTGCCATATGTGAAACACACTTGGGCAATCATGTCTCTTTCAAGACATGACTGACTGGGCAGAAGATTATTCCGAAGTAGTTTGCCATTGTTTTTTCTGTGGTAGATTGGTTGCCAGCCAAGGCTATAGAACCCAGTCTATCCTGCTATTTAACCAATAACTGGAGGGAAGAGAGGGATTAATACCTTTCCCAAGAGTATTTGTGCTTAAGCGAATGCGAGGGATTCAAGTGAAATTCGAACTCGGCTCCCTAATTTCTTGTTCCGAACCGATATCTACTGCACCACATCACACATCCGTAGAGAGAATTAAGTAAATGTTGATAAGATAGCGATAATCACAAAGCACTCTCCTGGACTCAGGCTTGTTCCATGTCGGTCGTTAGATTCCGTAGTGAGCCTCTGCTGTAACGTATATTCTTTGTACCTATATTTGTTATTTTATTGCCAACATTTTCTCTATGGTGCCTAGACTTTATGAATTTAAGCGCAGAACTACATTTGTCGTCATTGTGTCATCATTTTATATTTGAAATGGCTCGCTTAATGCGTAAATTCTCTGCTATTAATTTCTTCTATTTTACTTCTTGCTCGTGGAAATCTCCTTTGGCATAACTTCTATATAAAAATATTTAAACACGATATCTATAATTATCTTCTGTTTTCTTAATTTTTCCTATTTTATTTTTCTCTCTTTTTAATAAGATTTTTTATTTTTTCGCATTTTCTCTAAAACCCAACTATTTATATCTTGTGTTTTAGTGGCGTTATTCTCACCGAAATATATATATATATATATATATATATATATATATATATATATATATATATATATAGTCATCCGCAGACATATCCCTTTCGCTGTATCGCAGCTCATTTAATGTACCTCTATGCTATGGGCGTTCTGTAGAAGAAGGCAGACTTTTTAAGCGTGTATATTGTCATTATACCCGCCCAATAGCCACAGTGCTCTAATCTATTACTGAATGAGCGATGCGTACATGCCAGAGTAGCTACTGTTTTTCAAAGTCTACATTCTTTCAGAGTGCTCAATTAGGGTGTGAGGGAGTGATAATCATTTGTATATATTGTAATTTTGTTAATAAAATTATTTTTAGAAGCATAATACCACAACAGGAAATGTTTATATTTTAGAACAGTACTGTTCCTCTTCAGGAGACATGTTTAAATAAATGGTGAAAGCGATGTATCTTTGCAAATGTAATATAAATACATTGTTATTTAAAAAACTATGGAGTGATAGTTGAAGGAAATTCTTTTACCTGTGTCATACTTGATACACGCTTTGGGCGATTATGTCTATATTTATTTATATAAGTATGGGTGGAATAATATTCCTTGTCCAAAGAAACACTATTTTTAAAAATGTGCTCAATACAAATTAGAGCTAATAATATTAATTCAGAAATTATAACATGTATATGTTACAATACCACTACAAAAGTAGCCATTTTGTTTCGACACTTCTTGTGTCTTGTCAAATGATGTGGTTTATTTTAAATTGAATGGTTTTAAAAGATTAAAAACAAGCAAAACCCCTTTAATCAGGGAGACATTGTTGTATGTACAATGTGAACCAATCAGAGTAAAGCAACTTTTAATTTGGAGAATAAGTGAGCAGTCTTAAAAATAATCTTTGTGGGCATTGATTTTAAAATTCGTTTAAATTGATATCAGCATTATTAATTAACTATTACATTTATTTTATTTTTGTTGCGAAATTTAAAAAAAATTCTGTTGAACAATTTAGTAGATTTAGAAATTTATTCATATATTAAACGAGAAAGAGAAATAAGGCATACATAAATAAACGTACAAACATCCACACATGAAAAAATAGACGTGTATATTCACAAACACTATCAAACAGACACATACACAGATTAATATACCCACGCATATATACATACACAAATTACAAAATTTAGCCCTTCTCGACTTGTCAGTTTGTCTGTTAACATTTAAAACAGAATAAATTGCTATACATTGGATACAGTCAAGGCGAATTCATAACGTGACCAGCCCTGGATGAATAGGTTCGGAATAGACATAATGATATTTCAATGCATGAACATATAAACAGAAGTAAATATATACTTACGCAAAAAAACGCCATACATATACATACATATGCTAAGTTCCATATCGTTCACATGAAATTATGCCTGTGGTCCCCAGTTGTCTAGCTCGCGTGTGCGCGTGTCTCTGTGCACGTCAATGTTTGTACAAGTGGTAATTTATGTCTGTGCTTGTATAAAAGTCGTCACGACAACAAATATTCCTCCCAAAGTTCAACTTACCTTCACAAAAATTCATTAATATACTCATCTCTGCATATATCTACTATTTTAAATAAACAATTAAAACAGTTTGTTAGACGCTCAATAAAGCGTGAAACCCAAGACAACTAACTTACATCTATCTATCTATCTATCTATCTATCTATCTATCTATCTATCTATCTATCTATCTATCTATCTATCTATCCAATACATAGGTACATGCATAAATATATACACCTATATATATATATAAGAGAAAATATATATATATACATATTTATATATATGCACACATATACAAATATACATATATACATAGACATATATATATATATATATATATATACACACACATATACATATACATACACACATACGCAAACATACATATATATAGATATAGACGTGCATGCATGGACATCTGAATATATATACATACTAGTATGTATATATACATATATAGGCACACATACATACATACATACGTATATGCACACACACACACACACACATATATATATATATATATATATATATATATATACCCATAAAAAGCATACAGACATACATGTAAGGAATACACATACATATAAGTAAATGAATACAAATACATACATATCAGTAAGTAAAGCAAATATCAATCTGTCTACTAGTACAAAAGGACAGATGTACACTTATATATACATATATACACATATACACACATATACATATATACATATATGCATACACATACACATACACATATATATACAAATAAATATACATACACTAACATTTAGTCATTAATTTGCCTATATCTGATCAAATTGAATTGTTTTAAACGGCTAAAAACAAGCAAAACCAATTTAATCAGGGAGGTGTTGTTGTATGTATAATGTGGACCAATCACAGTAAACCAACTTCTAATTTTGAGAATATGTGGGCAGACGTAAAATAATTTTTGGGGGCATTGTATTAATGTTTGATTAATTTATATATATATATATATATATATATATATATATATATATAACAGTCAAATATACTTGAAATGCTTCCGACTTTTTCTCGGCAGAGTATCCATGATTCAAGCCAAATTTCATAAATATTCTCTATTAATACAAATACACAATGCGCAAAGGCATTATATTGCGTGTCACTGCTGACTGATTGAACCCACGGCAAAGGATATATTTATGCGTGCAGAATGAGTAAATATCTATGGGATTCTCATTAAAGGCCAGGCAACAGGTTTAATATAGCTGTATATTAAACTAACCAACACTGAAAGCAAAGTACAGATAAAGATAGCAATAAAATCACTGTAATAATTTCTAGTAAAAACAAATACCGCATTTTTCAAAATTAAACACATTTAGTTTCACAACAAATCAACATTTAATATTTTGGGCGCTGAAAGTGATTATTATTGTCGTGGACCCGTTTAAAGTTCCAACACGTCAAAATACAACACTTGGAACTTTGTTAGTAGAACGATAATACGGGTTAGTGTGTAATACTAGAATTAGACCCTCGAACTCGGACTCGTAATGGTCGTTATGTTAGAAGTGTGTTTTAGTCGGCTATGTTCATGGTGCTCTCTTCAGGCTACTTCCAGAGGACTTAGGCTATCTTCCCTCACATCTTATGATGGTAAGCTTATGTAATGGATGGAAGAGTTCACTCTGTTTTATGGGTGATGCCGCCATGACAATAATGTGCGACATGAATGAATACATGTCAAACTGAATGTTAATAATGACAAAGTGTTTAATAAAATATGACAAGTCTTCAAATTCCTAGGAAGTTCAATTTATCACATTTTCTTTAGGCAACGTGTATTTCAAGGAGGCAACGTGTATTCCAAAGCAGTTGAGAATACAAAAGTAAAGATCTCGACAAATGTTCACAAAGTTACATTCAAGAATCCTTAGGTAATTAAGAAAAAAACTGTGGGGACTATACGCCGACGTTAAAACGAAATATCATATTCGAAAGAATTACGGTAATCAGTTTTGTAATCACTCACTATCTTGAATTCCTTCTCTTTCTCTCTGTCTCCCTCTCTCTCTCTTTTATCTATCTATCTATCTATCTAATATGATTTCTTTCTCTCTCTCTCTCTCTCTCTCTCTCTCTATATATATATATATATATATATATATATATTACTTTCTTCCCCGCTATATAATTTTTTCCATCGGTAATTCTATCTATCTATCTATCTATCTATCTATCTATCTATCTATCTATCTATCTATCTATCTAACACCTGCTTTTTCTCATTCTCTGTATATCTCTATCATATTTAGCAATTTTCTCTCTTTATCACTATAATATTTTTTCTTTTCTCTTTTTTCTCTCTCTCACTATGTATATATATGTCTGTGTGTGTGTATGTGTGTGGGTGTGGATGGGTGTGAGAGGATGTGTGTGTGAGTAAGTGCGTTCTATCTTGCATTCTTTTTCACTTCAACATCCTCTCTCTCTCTCTCTCTCTCTCTCTCTCTCTCTCTATATATATATATATATATATATATATATATATATATATATAGGTTTCAGTCCGTAAGCGGTGAGGATAATCGAACAAGATTACCTTAATAGGAAGTATTAATTAGTAAATCCATATAGAGAGCTCGATGGGTGTTAAACAGAGCAATATGAAGTTCATGACGTGTTCAGTTTTCCTTTATAATATATATATATATATATATATATATATATATATATATATGCCGCCATCTTATCTATCTATCTATCTATCTATCTATCTATCTATCTAATCTATTTCTTTGTCTCTCTCTCTCTCTCTCTCTCTCTCTCTATATATATATATATATATATATATATATATATATTACTTTCTTCCCCGCTATATAATTTTTTCCATCGGCAATTCTATCTATCTAGCTACCTATCTATCTATCTATCTATTTTTATAATCATATAGCCCCCAAGCTAATCAGTTTACTGTCACTGGGGATCAGGGGGTTACATAGAAGGAAAGTCATGAGAAAGAGTGACAGATTATAGGAGGTGTCAGGAAGTGTGTAACAGAAGGATAAGAACACTGATGAGAGTGGAGAGAACAGAGGAAAAAGCATGAGAGAGAAGATGCACGTTATTGAAATAAGAGATGACTATTGATTTTACATTTATATTCTTGCAGATTGTAGCTGTCGGGGAAGCAGTTAAACGTAACGAAATTCCACAGGCAGGAAGTGCGAGAAAAGAAGCTACTTTTCTATCTATCTATCTATCTATCTATCTATCTATCTATCTATCTATCTATCTATCTATCTATCTATCTGTCTATCTCCTTCTCTCTATGTATCTATGTTGCTCGCTTTCTTAATATATAAATAAAATATGACCATAATAGGCGCCTATTTGCATCTCCTATTAAATTTTTTTGCTCAGAAAATGAAACATCGTATAGTTGCCTGCTAGTTCGGATTCATAGACTATTGGCTGTTCTACAAAGGTTTGCTGAACAACAGCAAACCCTTCATCCTTCGCTTAATCAATATGATTGAGGTTCTCACGACACCTGGGAAAATGGACGAGTGCTTTGCTGGAAGATTTTCTTCCAACTCCACGTTTGAGTAGTCTGGAATATCTGCATCTGACTTACCTCTTAGAACTGAGGCTCAACCGAGAGATGGTTACATCACCCCATCTCTGTTATCTAAGATAATTTCAAAAGTTGATCCCCATAAGTCGAGCGGAGGTGACAGTATTTTGTTCATTGTCTTAAAGAAATGTACTCCTGAACTCTCCTCTTTTTTCTCTGAACTCTATAGTTACTGCCAGTCTGTTTCATGATATTATACCTGCTGGATGTCTTCTTGTGTGGCTTACGTATTTAAGAACTCAGTGGAATCCTCGTGCCTTTCTAATTGTCTCCCTATAAGACTCCTACCAATTTTCGGCAAAGTGTTCGAAGCTATTATCAATGCTGACATAGTCCAACATCTCACTGTCTATACACTCTTCTGGGACAGACAGTATAGCTTCTGATTTGCCAGGTCTACAGCAGATATGCTAACGACCATCACTGAGTACTTATACCAGACCCTCGAAAATATCAGCGTGGTTCGAGCTGTTAACCTCGATATCTTCAAACCATTTGATAGGGTCTGGCACACTGACCATCTGCGCAAGCTACAGGGCTATGGTATCATTGGGCGATTGCTTAGTTTGATCTAATCATTCATAACAAAGCGCATAATGAAGGTCGTTTTGAAGGATCATACCTTCACAATACTATCACACTAACGCTGGTGTCCCGGACGGGTCTATCCTAAGCCCGACGACTTTTCGGATCTTCATAAATTATTTCCCTGACGTAATCAAATCCCACGTACACATCTACGCTGATTACACAGCCATTTACTCCTACCTCGAAAAGAAATCTAGCGACGTGGATAAAGTTAACCCGGTTGCTGATCTTGAGAATGACCTCCTCTTCTCTGGTAAGAAATTGCTTGTAAATTTTAATGCTTCTAAAACGAAGCTGTTGTCTGTCAAACATAACAGACACTCCCTTATACACCCATCAGCATGGACTAAGTGAGTATCCCTGAAAGCAATAAACTGTGCTTCCTCATCCTAACCCTCTCCTCCGACTTCATGTGGAATCATTGCATTGAATGAATAGCTGAATCCACTGGTAAGAAGATTGGTTAACTGTGTCGCACCACGAAATTTTCCGGTCTGAGTCAATTTTGCACATCTAGAAATCAACCATCTGACCGTGCATTGAATACTGTTGTCATATCTCATCGGCGCCCCTGCTATTCATCTCAGTCTACTCGACATGTTCTAAAAGAGCGTCTGTAAGGTGATCGGTCCCGACCTGGCAGCTTGACTCAGGCCACTTCCTCCTCGACCTAATGTGGCTTCCATCTGTCTATTCTAAAAATACTTTCATGGGATCTGCTCCGACGGGATTAACTCACTGATGCCCACTCCACAATAATTTACTCAAGGAACTAGTCTGGCAAAAAAATTTACTGATGAATCAAACAAATGAATCCTCCACTTCTATTCCACCAGCTTGTTTTCTTGCACTTCCAACCTGGAGAACACCTTTGAGTAGACTGACTTCTCTGATGGCTACAATCTCTTAAAATTTAATTCTTGCTTTCGTGACGGCTACAACTTCCAGGAATTTAAATGCAAGGTCAATTCTCATCTCTTAACTACTTGACCCTACTTCTTTCCACACTGTCCTGTAGATCCTTTCCTTTCTCCCCACCTTCGCAACTGTCATCACGCCTGTATTCCCATTCTTCTCGTGCACCTTGCTAACTGGTTCGTCCTTCTCCTCATTCTCCTCTAATACTTTTACTCTTATGTAGCTCCCTGCACATCAGTGGCCTGACCGCCTTGCTCGGGGTGATATGATTAAAGAAACAAGCAAAAACAATATCAATGGCTATCTCATCCATTTGACTCTAGTCCTTTCTTCACAACCCTATGCGTCTTGTTCTTTTCCTTTCTCTCTACCTTGGCAATATTTTTAAATTATTTTACTATCCTTTCGTAGCCCTTTCTCTGACACGCGCTGTAAATGTTGCGTCTTTCTCTTTACTTTGCTCCTGCCTAAATATTACTCCCTTATGTAACCCCTCTGCGTCAGTGGTGGTACTGCTTTGCTTAGGGTTAAATTATATATATATATATATATATATATATATATATATATATATATATATATATATATTTTAATCATTTCACCCCGAGCAAGGCAGAAACGCCACTGATGTGCAGGGGGTTACATAAATGTAAAAAGATTAATTAGAAAAGAGTGAGGAGTACAAACTAGTTAGAAAGGAACAATACAAAGCTGAGAAAGCAGGTGCAATGACAGATACATGGGCGGAGAGAAAGGGAAGGTTATACAGGGGAGGGGAGAGAGCTAGAGGCCAGTGGTTAGTAGGTGAGTATTAACTTTGCTTTTAAATTTCTGGAGGTCGTAGCCGTCAGGAAAGCAAGAATACGGGAGTGAGTTCCACAGGCGGGAAGTGCGAGAGAGGAAGCTGCAGGAGTAGAATTGTCGTCTGCGTTTGGCTAACCTGACTGTGAATGGGTGGGACCCAGTTGCCAGTCTGGTTGAACGGGTAAACACCTGTTGAGGAGGCATCAGTGACTTAAGCTCATCCGATCAGAAGCCATGAAAGTATTTATAGAAGAGACAGAGGGAGGCCACATTTCGACGATGGGAAAGTGGCTGCAGACGAGTCGCCAGATCAGTACCTATCACATTACAGACTCTCCTTTGGAGCTTGTCAAGAACACTGAGGAGAACGGCAGGGGCACCTGACCATAAATGGCAGCAGTACTCCATGCACGGACGGATGGTTGACTTGTATATATGCAGGATGGATTCAGGTGGAAAAAACATCCTGGATCGAGATAGTGACCCAATCTTCTTAGCAGTAGATTTTGCTATGGATTCAATATAGTGCTTCCATTTGAGATCTGAGGACAGGGTAAGTCCGAGGAGGCGTAGTGTATTACTCTCCGGGAGAATCATCTGGTCCATGCTTATGGGAGGCAGAAGAGGTTGCCTGTAATGGTTGACAGACAACAGCTTGGTTTTAGAGGAATTGAAGTTGACAAGCCACTTCTTGCCCCAGTTCACCACAGAGTGTAGATCCCGCTCAAGTTCAGCAGCGAGATTATGTCTGTCCGCCACGACAGGTTTCTTACTGGAGCGGGAGTATATTGTAGTGTCATCTGCGTAGATGCCTACTTGGGACTTGATCTCATCTGGGAGGTCGTTGATGAAAATAAGGAAGAGCGTCGGGCCCAGGATAGAGCCTTGTGGGACACCAGCATTCGTGCTGTAGGACGAAGAGGCACGCCCATTCAGAACGACCTTCATTTTGCGGTTATTTAAGAAAGATTGGATTAGGTCAAGCAGGCGACCGGTAATACCGGTAGTTTGCATAGGAGGCCAGGATGCCAAACCCTGTCGAAAGCCTTGAAGATGTCCAGAGCAACCGCGCGAGCCTCGTCAGACTCATCAAGGGTCTGTAGCATGTACGCCGTTACAGTTGTTAGCAGGTCGGCTGTGGACCTGTCAAATCGGAATCCATATTGCCTGTCGGAGAACAGTTTGTGGGCGGTGAGATGATGAACTATTTCAGCATTTATTATAGCCTCGAACACTTATGTGTGTGTGCGTGTGCGTGTTTGGAGAAATTCGCAGTGAAGGACCATTTCATGTTTAATGTTAATCTTCAGGCCATGTCTATTGTGTTTTACCTAGAATATTGAATTCAATGTCCGAATATATATTTTTATGTTTACACTTGTTCTGTCTCTGATATTTAGCACTTTAACCAAAAGATCAAGCAGATCTTCCAAATATATGTATTTATGAATAATGGTTCACAGATATTTATATATATGTATGTACATCATATTCACACGAATACACGCGCAAAGTATACACAAACACACCCTTAGTGTCCCTGCTATGGGCTAATATTGAACGTCTAAAATGGCGGCTAAGAGACACATACACAATATATATATATAATCACACTCAGACGTTTAAACTTCAAGGTGAATATCAATTCTCTAAAGCTAAAAACATCAACACTGTTACAAAATTATTTAAGTAAAATTATTTAAGTAATGTACTTGCATTCACTTACGCACGAATACCCGTGGAAAAAATATTAATCCGTCCCTTCCCATTGTGTTATGGGTTAAATAATAGGACAGATTGGGTTCTATAGCCTTAGCTGGCAACCAGTCTACCGCAGAATGCAATGGCAACGTACTGCGGGATAATCGTCTGTCCAGTCAGTCATGTCTCTTTCGAGACATAATCGCCCAAAGGGTGTATCAACTAACTGACTGAAAGTGTGTTCTGAAACAACTTGAGATATTATATGAATAAAATAAAACTAATATTACCAGGAATTTTGTAAATTACTTCGAGAAATTGGTCAGATTTTTTTCAGTGTCGGACGTATAGACATAGTTGGATTTTAATGAAATTTAAAGTTGTCATGATTTACAAAATGTCTGTCGAAAATGTCCAAATACATTTTATGATTTTCAGGAAAAGAGATTCATATCAAGGTAATTTCAAGTCCTGAATAATCGAATTAAAACTACATAAGCAAAAAAAAATAAATAAATAAAAATAAACAAACTAACAAACACATTTCTGATAATTCACTCACTGATTCTATGATAATGGAAATGCTTAGAATATTATATTTAAGCGAACAAATAAAGCTATGAATGATTCAATAACTGTGACAGCATGGGGGCGCATTAGAAAGACGATATACGTCGAGTATGATGCAGACGATAAAGAAAAAAACCGATTGTTAAATAATGTTTGAAGTTGTTTATCATCTGTTTCTGTTTTCTCTTAATATTACTGGCTAAGAAGAGAATATACAAAACATATTTATCAACCTCCCGCGAACCACACGCTAACCATCTCTTTCTCACGCATAAATTTATATATGCGTATAGGTGTAAGATTATACTTATATATATATATAAAAACGAAATATATTTTTATCCCCATCATGCTGTAAGAATATATCAAAAATGTACAGAAAGAGAAATTTAATAACTATATTTGTTATGTAATTTCATAACAATATATTTTTTGCTTTATATATTTAATGTCATCACAGTAAGGGAGGCAACTTCCATCGAGCTTTGTCTTCTATCATTCGTTCATTTTATTTGTTATGGCAGTATCAGTGTTATGAAAATGGATGCGTTTCTGAATAAATAATGGGAACAACTTAAATTAAATAGTTCTTTCTTTACAAAATGGGGTAATACTTTTTTGAACAACTTTTGTAAATCAGTATCGAAAAACATTTGTTTTCCTTTTCTAAAATATGAACTATAATTCTATAGTATAATCTATGATAAATATGATATAAAGACATACAGACTAGAATAAATTTATTATAAAGATTCCTTTGAAATAATTTACTTGATTTACTTGATTGGTAATTAGGTCCCACCCATTTACAATAAAATAATCAAAATCATTCACAACGTCTACTCTATCAGCTTCCTTTCAAGGACTACCCGCGTGTGGAACTTCCTAGTTTATTTCCTGATGGCTACAAACTCCAAGAATTTAAATAAAACATGAATTGCCATCTTTTATGTCTGACTCCCATTCTTTCCCCGAAAAACCTGTACTTTGTTCTTCTCCCTTTTCATTCTACTATTACGCAGCCTTCCTCAGACCAGTGTTCCCATCCTTCTCTTACCCATTCTCCGAAATTTCCAGCGTACCAAAGGCAGTACTGCCTTTTTGGTAAGAAAAGTTAAAAAAAAAATAGATAGACAAACCATTTCAAAATTATTGCTGATTTTAAAAAGTGTTACCCGTATATCGATTTTATTTACATGTGCCAATTTTGAAACATCATTATTAACTGTGTTCTATTAAGAGCTGGCAAATAAAGAACGCATGTAGTATGCAATCTATAAGGACATAGGAAATTTTAAACAAAACGTTTATGTTAATTTTCTAAGCGCAGCGTACATGTGACACAAAGTCAAATGTATGGATCACTCACTGAGAATCGAACACACGACTCAATTTTTTTTCATCGTTTCACCCCAACCAAGGTGGTACGGCCACTGATGCGCAGTTGCTCCATAAGGATAAAAGATAAAAGTTTAAACAAAAGGAGAGTGAAGAGAAAAAGGAACCAGTTACAGTGGGTGTCAGAAAAAGGGCAAAAGAAGGATGGGAAGACGGGGTGAAGACAGTTGTGAAGGTAGAGAAAAGAGACAAGTACAAGATATACAAGGTGATGTAGAAAGAACTGGAGTAAAGTGGATAAGAGTTAAGGTATTGACGTTGCATTTAGTTTCTTGTAGATTGCAACCATCAGGAAATCAAGCATATGGAAGAAAGTTCCACAGGCGAGAAGTGCGTAAAAAAAAGCTGATGGAATAGATTTTCAGTTGCATTTCGTTGATCTAACTGTAACTGCTAGCCAGTCTGTTTGCACGACTAAATACTTGTGGTGTGGTCACCAGTGACTTAAGTTCTTCGGAGCAGATGCCATGAAAATATAATTATGGAATAGACTTAGTTAAGCCACATCCCACCGGTGAAAAAGTGACTTGAGTCGAGCCGCTAAGTCGGGATCGATCACATTGTAGATTCTCTTTTAGAGCCTGTCGAGAACACTGAGATGAACAGCAGCGGCGTCTGACCACATATGACAGACGTATTTATGCATGGACAGAATAAATATAGCAAAATACGCTTGCTACACATTTCACTAATTCGAGGGGCTCAGAAAATTAATCAGAGCAAAATACTGATGTAGCTTTATGAATTAAGGAATCTAATTGACACTGGATATATATTATTAACAACCGTTGTTTTTAAAATTATACTTTCCCCGTGTTTTCGATTTTGACTAACCGTCAACAGAGATAATATTAATCAATACTAATCTAAAGATATTCCTCCTAAAATTCTCTCCTCTTCTTTCTCGAGTAGACAACTACATTTATTATTTATCTATATTTCTGAGATGAGGTATTGTAATTATTTACGGTATATAAATTGTTCTGACTGAAGAAAGACTAAGAAATTTTAATAACAATTAGTAATTTTTAACTCCAGAAACAAATAATGATTACTAACGAATTAGGTTTATACATCCAAACATTTATTGCACTGATGCCCTCAAGAATAACATGACTAAGAAGAATAGATTGTTGTTTGAACCTAGTGACTTGACTCAAAATGTTGTGAGTTAAATAAGTGACTAGTTCACTTCAAAAAGTCCAGAACATCTTCAAATCATTCAAAAATAATTTATGAAAAAGTTCTTTCAATTCAAAATAATCAATTCTACACACATCGTGTAACAGATGCCATAAGTTTAAAATAATTCATATGCATTTTCTATTCTACATGTTGCAGCAGAAATAAACACCTTTTAAACAGTCAAATGTGGTGTGCTAGTTAACTTATGGTGGTATCATGTAGCCAAGTGTCATATTCAAACTATTTATATTGTTCGGAGTGTTGTCCACATCTTTCTTGCTATATTCCTGAAGTTTCAGGCGTTTTACGCACCAGTTTTCTTCAGGTAATTGGATCTTATCGGGGTAGTTTCTCGAGCAAATGTCCTTTCCATGTATCTGAGTATCGGTTATCAACCTTTTATTTGAATTTATGTTTTTTGTTCATCTGTGCTGCACACAAGTATAGAACTCATAACTTTTTATATCAAGTCACTTCTTTTAACAAACTCTTTTATTCAATGAAACAATGTACACAGTGAAACATATTACAATACCTCATTACAGAAATATAGACAAATGCTAAGTGCCTTAAGGATTTTTTTTTTTTTTTTGCTTTCAGATACAATCAGTTTCATGAAAAGTTTTGCCTTCAAAAGGTGTTTTAAGACAGGAGAAGATTTTTTTTTAATCATATCACTCGAAGTAAGGCAGTTTACTGCCACTGTTGCGCAGTGGGTTACATAAAAAAAGTTATTAGAAAAAGTGACAGGTTATTAGGGGTGTCAGAAAGTGGGTAAGAGAAGGATGAGAATACTGATGGGAGTTGAGTGGACGGAGAAATACGCATGGAGAGAGGATGCAAGTTCGTGAGGTTGGAGATGACTATTGATTTTACATTTAAATTATTGGAAATTGTAGCTGTCGGAAAAGCAAGTAATGGCAGGGTAATTCCACAGGCGGGAAGCGCGAGAAAAGAAGTTGATGGAGTAGAATTTGCATTTATATTTTATTGGTTTCAAAATATAATGGTGGGACCTAGTTGTTAATCTTGTGGCTCAAACAAATTCGTATAGTGTGGGCACCAGTGAGCAAGGTTCATTGGAGCAGAAACCGTGAAAGAATTTGTAGAACAGTTAAAAGGAAACCACATTGCGCCGGTTAGAAAGTGATTGTATCTAGGCTGCCTAGTCGGGATCGATCACATTACATATTATCCGTTGGATTTTGTCAAGAACCCCTAGATGAATAGCAAGGGCACCCGGCCTGATATCACATAAATATTCAATGCACGGGCGGATGGTTTGATTTTAATACAGTGTTCATTTCGTGTACATTGATATTACGTCAAAATGAGCCTGTTCCGATAAAGAAAAAATCGACACCATTTCTGTTTGAAAATATCAAGACCACGGGTTTAATGCTTAAAAGAAACCCCTTTAGTAAATCTCAAAACGCACAAACTCAGACCTCATATAATTTTCCGGATGTTGGAAAACTTTATAAATCGACAACATCATTTTTATTGAGAATAAAATGTTGTATTCGATAGTTGGCTCAAATATATCTTGTTCAACATAAGTAAGTATAGGATTTTTAGTTTTATTTCACTCAGAGTTGCTGTAGTATTTTATTTTTTCCCTACAAGAACAAACTTCTTTTATCCAAAATTCACAAAAGAAAATTGTCTTGTTCCAGTTACATCAACATTATTTTATATTTCTGTTAATTAAATATTCTTCTCTATGAAATGGTTACTCATTATAAATCCTATTGTAGCCCTAGGTTACTCATCACAAAACTCTGGTGTTTACTTCAGGTGACCATGACGCAGCAAAACGTAAATGAGTCTCATGACTACTGTGACGTATATACTAGTGTATAAAAGCAGCATCTACAGACAAATTTCTTTAGTAGCTTTCCCGACTGGGCGAAAGAGGACGATGTTGTTCATCGAACTAAATGATGTCTCCTTCGAACACTATCACACTGACTGACACCTGCGACCACTACCACGCTGTGTGACGCCTCCAAACATTACCACTGCTACCACCCAGCGTGATGCTTCCGACCACTATCATTACAAACCACCATGGCTGATGACTCCAAACACTAGCCCTGCCACCCCTCTGCTACCCGCACACACCGATCGACTCAAACCTGAGTGCACCACTCAATGAACACGCCGGTCTAAGAGATCGTTTGAATTGCAACGCAATAAAATGTGTCAGACTTTAGAAATTTTTGTCACTCAACATCTTGTTTTTGGTATCCTTGCCTTTTCTGCACCAATTCATCTTTCTTTGAAGTATGTAGAATCGGTTGTCATAACCGGTTTTGCAACAATGCACCTATGATCAATTATTTTGCATAGTCTGGATTTGTATATATGTTTCTGACAAATGTATGTTAAATTTTGACCATTTCTATCGAAATGTAACGTTTTAGTTTTACTTCATTTAATGAAATCATTTATGAATTCTTTTTTCTAATCTTTTTTAATATAAATGTTCCAAAGACTTCCTGTAAAAATTATTTTTTAAAAAGTTTTTGTTGAATTGTTGTTTTCTGAATATACTTTTATGTGATTCTGTTTTTACTGTTAAATTTATTTTTAAAATTCTATTTTTTGCTACATAAATTTAATTTCATATTTTCTCTATGATATTGCTATTCATAATAAGAAATTTATGATTCATATAATTAATATTATTTATGAGTAATGCATGATTTGGAAATATTTTCATTTACTTATACACAAATACGCTTGGAATGGTATCAATACATTTCTTCTTTCCCCAGCTATCGGTTGAATATCAAAGCAGGTTGGGTTCTATCGTCTGAATTGACAACCAGTCTACTGCAATCTACTAAAAGAAAATTACTGCCTAGTCTGTCTTGTATCGAAAAAGATATGATCGCTTCAGCGTGTATTACGTACGGCAATTAACTGACTCAAACGATGTATACAAGACCTAAACTTACTCTGCTGTAAACCAAGCATTTTATCCTAAAGGTTCTCTAATCATAATAAAATATATTTTTGACAACATAATTTTTTTCATTTCTAATCAATGAAATAAAAATGGAGCCACGCTTCAATGCTTATTTCGTCTGATGTCATATATTGTTACTAGAATTCTCACTTCCGATAACATTTGTTTCCTTCCATCTGTTTGAACACTGATAATTAATACACATATAAAGTGTTTAGAATATTCCATAACCCATTCTTAACGAGGGGTCATTGACAAAATCTAACGGAAAATCATTAATGCGATCGATCCCGACTTGGAAGCTCAGATACAGTCACTTTCTAACCGGCGCAATGTGGTTTCCCTGTGTCTCTTCTACAAATATCTTCAAGGTTTCTGCTCCGATGAACTTAGCTCACTGGTGGCCCCTTAATATGAATTTACTCGAGCTACAAGATTAGCTACTCGGTCCTACCTTTTGCTGAGAAACCAAGAAAATTTAAACACAAGTTTTACTCCATCAGCTTCTCTCTCACTTCCCGCCTGTGGAATCCCCTTCCTTGCTTTTCCGACAGCTACAATCTTCAAGAATTCAAATATAAAGTCAATAGTCATTTTCTATCTCACTAACTTGCATCTTCCCTTTCTCTTTCTCTCTCTCTCACTCTCTCTCTCTCATGCTTCTTTCTTCGTCCACTCTCATCAGTATTCTCATCCTTCTCCTACCCTTTTACTGACACCCCCTGTAAATGTCACTCTTTCTCATAACTTGCTTCTTATGTAACCCCTGCTCAACAGTGGGAGTAAAATGCCTTGCTTGGGGCGATATGATTATAAAAAAAATTCATTATTATTATAATGTGGATATAAAGTGGGGGTCAATTCTACATTACAATTAATATATAAACACACTTTATGACCACATTCGTCTTTCTCTTACCCACTTTCTGACACCAACCATACAACATGTCACTCATTCTCATAACTTGCCTCCTATGTAACCCCCTGCTCAACAGTGGCAGTAAAATGTCTTGCTTCGGGCGACACGATTAAAAAAAAATCATGGGGAGTAATAATACATATGATGAAGAATATTCTATTTTCGAAACAAATTAATCTATTTTTTATTACTGAAGTTGAAATGTGAGTAAAACGACGATATATCTGGAACAGAGATGCATCATACGGTGTTGTTATTAAAGATAGCCATGTTAAAATATGCCTAAATATTTCTTGCAGCTTACAAGCTCTGTCCAAAGTATTCAGAGAATCCTTCCCTAAAATAAAATCTCTGTCGTCTCAAGTTTCTTTAACGTTTCTCAAGGGCTTACGTCCATATTGCGTCGAAACACAGGTTCTCGTATGATCATCGAATTAAGTAACGTTCAGTCTGCTCAGTGCCTAGATGGTTACTAATCGAGAACAACATATGCCGTAATCTTAGTTTTGCGTTTGTAATGGCTAACAGTTCAGAATAGCAAATCGGAGAACTGAGTTCGAATCCAAGTCGCATTCGTCATAATCTCTTATCTGTAAATATCTTTAAAGAAAATAATATAATGTACATTCCTCTCCCCTGTATGGGTTAAATAATAGACCTTGTACAAAATAAGTCATTATGGTCTAAAAATTCTTAGAATCTAAAATATGTTTTAGTTTTAAATACCTTTAAAGGTTTACAAGCCGTAGAAAACATTCAGTCAATAAAAACCTCTAGCGATGTATATATTTAAGTCTCAAACCATAAATATTCATTGCTACTACTATTATTTTCAGTCTATGATTTCTTATGTATTCTTACACTAAAGATTAATCTCTGAACACATCTATTCACAAGAAGGATTTACATAGCAATATAGATATTATCTATTTTATGATAATATCTTTCCGTCACAGAAAATATTCACTGATATATCGACTATATGCACGCGTGTATCTTTGTGGATATAGGCATGCATATATGCATGTATCAATGTAACAGAATAATTGCGAAATAAAGTAGAAATGAATGCTGTGTCTACAAAGAAGCAACATAAATTTAAAAATAAAAAAAATAAAGGAATTGAAGAGAAAATTGAAGTTATCATATCCGGACACGTGGTGAGCAAAATAGAATTTGATTCAGCTATTATTTTGAGTGCTTTTTCCCAGCTATAAAAGCTCTTCGAAACGCGTGTGTGAAATTTGACTGCCAACGCAGGAAATCATGTCTGCCATTGAAATGGAATTAGAGACAATTAAATTTTCTGAAATAAGTGTAAGAATAACGCTTCACGCAAAAGCAGTTTCTTTTTCAGAAATATTTAGTTATTTTTGTTTGAATTGACTTTGGAAAGTTTGTACATACCTAAATTGAAAGGGAAAGTTTTAGCACACAGAAATATATGGCGACAAAATTAAAAACTGTACTTATACAACGCGTTTTGTTCTCTCAAAGATTTTATCAAGGAAATATAAGATACATTATGTTGCATGTGTTTTTATATTTACAAAGGCGAGGGCGTCATTGGTTTATAAATTTGAGAATATTCTTGTATGTTGAAAAGTCTGGCTAAGCATGAGGATGACATAATGTGTCCTAAATCAAAATGTGGTGAAAAGTAAAGTAAGTGATTGATATTCAAATATGTTTTTTTCATGAATATTCTTGCGATTTTGATTACGTTGTTATCGTATGAGATAAGCTTTTATTCTGTACATATCTAAAGTCACGAGGTGATAGACTTAACGTTTCTAGAAAACTCTTGTCATATTCAAGTGTCAATTACTTGACTGATATGGATTATCTGTTGATTATTGGGATATATCCTCTGAAATCAATTATTGTTCTTTTTTGTTGGATTAGAACAAATCCAAGGACTGCACACATGACCACTAGATGATACTAAAACACTTATAACCAAAATGCTATATCCATTACGCCACCGTCCAGAGAGTGTAGTGGTGTATTTTTGAAGATATTTACATTCAATTTAAACAACTGGTTATATTAGAGGTTTCATGCCACTTTTCATAATTTACTATCCATTTCTGAGATGAGTAATTTTAAGTATCTTGTTATTATTTCAAACTATAGTTATCATCTTGGTTGATATAATTTTTATTATAGACACAAAGTTTCGAGAAAGTACCCCCTAGTCATAATGTAATTATTGAAAAATCACCAATCTTAGCGACAAATCTTGAAGTAATTGTGTATTTCTGCTTGGATCATTTTTATACAAGTTTCATTAAAAATGAATAACAAGGTACTGCGTTGATATGCTGTGTTAAAAAGCTTAAGCACAATATCATTTTATTTGCCTGTAAAGAAACACAGACACACACACACACACACACACACACACACACACACACACACACACACACACATATATATATATATATATATATATATATATATATATATATATACGCACAGGATACTCACCTGGTGAGACGCAGGAAGAGCAGAGCCAGGATGCACACCAGAGTACCCAGTTCTTCCAAGTAGGGGTCAATATGTCCAGCAACATAACATCATTAATTTTCGGAAAATGATCAAATGGCCTGCAGCAACAGATACAAACTCTTGGCAAGCTTTTGATTTGGACGTCAGCGAGATCCTGACATTGATTTTGAAAGGCTCCGTTGATAAACGACTAGAAATTATGAGCAAAATAATCGTGAGCTTTGGAGCAGAACGATTTGGAAACAGCGAAGAAAAAAAGTGGCGAATAGCACCATGAATCGAAGAGAAAATCGAATTAAAAAACACAGAGCAGAATTAAAATCACTAAAAAACAATATAAGAATTCAAAGCCTGAAGAAAAAGAAGCCTTAAGAGAAACAAGAGACTCGATCCAATCGGATTTAAAAGCATTAAGAAGAGCCGAATGACACCGCCGGAGGAGGAAAGAAAGAACTCGGAAAAGTGCAGCCTTCATATTTAATCCTTTCGGATTTACCAAACAATTACTGGGTGAAACCCGCAGTGGAACGCTACAAAATAGCACTGAGGAAATAATTTTTTTTCTCAAAGGCTCCTTAAGTAACCCCTACCAGCAGTAACAACTTTGCGAAAACCATCTACTTCTTACAACAGATCGTCCTTCAATTGATCTCGACATAGGACTACCTAGCTTGGTTAAATTGCAATTAGTGCTTAAAACAGCTCGGTCAAGCTCCGCTCCAGGCCCGAATGGAGTACCGTACTTAGTGTACAAAAGATGCCCCAAATTACAGCGTATCCTATGGAAGTTACTGAATGTCATTTGGAAGAGAGGGAAGATAGCAGACCAGTGGAAGTATTCCGAGGGGATATGGATCCCCAAAGAGGAAAAAGCCAAGAAAATCAACCAATTCAGATGTGTTTCGCTGCTGAATTTTGAAGGAAAATTTTCTTCAGCTTATTAAACAGTAGGCTGTCAAAATATCTAATAATAAATAACTACATAGACATCTCTGTTCAAAAAGGAGGAGTCCCAGGCATGCCAGGATGCATGGAACATACAGGGGTCATTACCCAACTACAAAAAATGCCAAGGAAAACAATGGAGACATTTCAGTCCTCTGGTTAGACCTTAAGAATGCTTATCGGTCAATATCCCATCGTCTGGTAGAAGAAGCTCTAATCCGGGACCATATACCCACTGCTTTCACCAAGCTCATTTTAAACTACTATAGGGGTTTTAGAATGAGGGCAGTAACAAAGACCTCCACTTCAGCGTGGCGCAATCTTGAAAGAGGGATAATAACAGGCTGCACCATTTCAGCGACTCTCTTCGCATTATCAATGAATATGCTAATAAAAGCGGCTGAAGTGGAATGTCAAGGACCAGTCTCCAGATCCGGTGTAAGGCAACCACCGATTCGCGCGTATATGGATGACATAACCATAACCAGCACGTCCGCCATTGGGGCAAGATGGTTGCTGAAGGGCATCGAAGAACTCATCAACTGGGCGAGAATGAGTTTTAACGCTTCCAAATCACGTTCCCTAGTAATGAAGAAAGGTAAGCTTTCGAAAAACGAAAGATTTAAGCTCTTTGGAGATGACATACCTACAATACATCAAAAGCCAGTCATGATCTTGGGGAAGCATTTCAATGAAACCCTAAAAGATTCAAGATCCGTAATATTAACAAAGGAGAATCTAGAAAGGTTGTTAATCAGAGTTGATAAGTCTGGCTTACCTGGCAGATATAAAGCTTGGATTTATCAACACGTCATTCTTCCCCAAATATTCTGGCCTGTAACTATCTATGATTTCACTTCCTCCACGGTAGAACTAATGGAAAGAAGCATAACATCACGACTACGTAGGTGGTTAGGCTTGCCAAGATCTCTGCAGCGCAGCGTTATACGGGAAAACGAACGCCCTGAAACTCCCGTTTAAAAGCCTACACGAAGAATATAAAGTAGCTAAAGTGAGAGCCACAATCCTGTACGGGAATATCAGTATATACAGGTAGAAAATGGAACGCCTCGAAAGAACTGAATACAGCAAAAGAAAGAATCCGAGAAAAGGCAATACTAGGGACCATAGCTACTGGACGCGCAGGCCTCGGGTTTTTTTCCCTCAGAAAAATATGACAAACTGCAAGGAAAAAAGAAAAGTCATCTTTTGCAGGAAGAAATCAGAAACGGCGAAGAAGAGAAACGAATCGCAATCCAAGTCGGGATGAGACAGCAAGAGGCATGGAGCAAATTGAGCTCTATGTTGAAACGCCAAATCAAATGGTCCGAAATATGGCACGGTGACTCCAGATTAAAATTCCTGATTCGGGCAGTATACGACACCCTGCCAAGCCCCACAAACTTAAAATTATGGAATTAAACAAGTCACGAAATTGTCATCTTTGTGGGCGCAAAGGTACCTTCAAACATATCCTGAGTAGCTGTACATCTGCACTAGCTGATGGGCGCTACAGGTGGCGCCATGACAAAATCCTAAAAGAGATCGTGAAAATAGTTCAAAATGCTATCAAAGAGAATGTTTACAAGGTAGACACAAGGCAGATAAAATTTATTAAAGCGGGCGCGAAAATCCAACGAAATAGAAAGGTAAATCCAAACTTGCTATCTCCTGCAACTGACTGAGAACTAAGGGCCGATATAGGCTCAAGATTGAAAATCCCAGAGCAAATAGCCATCACAAAACTTCGCCCAGATATAGTTTTCTTCTCACATAATTTGAAGAAGATAGTCTTGTGGGAACTGACAGTCCCGTGGGAAGAAAACGCAGAGGAAGATCATGAAAGGAAGAAGTTAAAATATATATGCATATATTGCTGTAGAGTAATATATATATATATATATATATATATATATATATATATTGCTGTAGAGTAATATATATTTCAAACGGACAACCGAAAAAATTTGGGAAAACTAAATTAACTTGTTCGTCATATTTTCATAGTAAACGAAAGTCAATTAAAAGTTAATGCAACCATTCTGTTAATTAACTTTCGTTAACTATATATATATATATATAAATGTGAAAATATTACGAACAATTTTTCAAATGTCCTTAGGGTTGTCCGTTTGATGAGAGTGAGTGATCACAAAAACGGGCCATGCCGTCTATTGTTCCAAGGGCTTTCGCGCATTTCCTTAAACATTTTCAAGGGAATTTCATTTCTATATTAGGGTAAAGCTTTAGGAACCTCTGCTATGTTTGTCAAATTAGCCTTGTGCTAAAGACAACAGAAGTCCAGACAATTTAAATTATCAGAAAGTTGCGAGAATAGTTTGAAGTATAAAAGCTTTTTATTTGTAATATAAGTGAAATTGGTTTTAAATGAACAGAATAATAAAGTTACAAAAACAAAATGTTCAAAAAGAAAAATGTACGCAGCTAAATTTTCATTATAGTTTATAGTAGTAGAATGCGTGAACGTAAAAGGATTAATCAGGCTACTAATAAAGTATGTGTTCTTTTTTTGTCGGCAAGGAAATGAAAAGGCAAATAAAACAATAAAAGGAATTGTACTAAGCCGATTTTAGTTTGGAGGAATCATTTGAAGTGTCTTGTTGTTGTTGTTTCTTTGATGGTGTGTGAGTGAATACGAAGAAAGGAAAATTGGAAGGAGAGGAAAAACAAGTTTGTGACGCGCCCTTACGTCCGGTCGGCAAACTGAATTTTCTTTAGTCACATCTTGCGTGTCGTCTCTGTGCGCTCCCATTTGACTGACTGATTTGATAGGTCAAGTAACGTGGCTAAGTAGTGAAATCTAGTCATGTGACAGGATCGGATAGCATACCCATATTTTAGGGGTTAAAATAAATTTACTATTTCCTATCCAATCAAAATCAAAATTCTTAATTTTCACACTGACTTGTGAAATTTGCCTTAATCTTGGTTCTTCTCAAAATGTTTTCAGTCATTCTGATCAGTTGTGCGCCTGTGCAATTTTACTTTTTACGTTTCAGTTAATTGTTGGATGATATATGATTTCTAACCTATAGAGCTTTAAATCATATCTACCGTGCGTTAAGCAGATCTGATTCAGTGTATGCCCACATACACTGACAAATAGAATTTGTATGGTTCTCCTCAGAGTATTAGCCATAAAACTACACCCTGACATGGACTTATGAAGACAACGAAGTTGATGAAAGATGAGAGTTTTATATATAATTTTCTCACTTCAGCCAAGATCTAGGGCCATCATTTTTGCAAGGTAAAAATTTATATATATGAACTCTGTACGTTCAAATCGCATGAACGGATATAATTTTGTATATGTAATCGTTTGTTTTGGTTAGAAATTGGCTATGCGATCATATTTAAGATTGTTTTCAAAAATAGTATTATTTATTTTAATTTTTATGGATTGCAGTAATGATAAATTTGTTGGAGATAACACTTTTCTGATACAAGTCTTAACAATTACTTCATATCTGGGAAGAAAAGAGGTGAATTCAGAGCCATCTCTAGAATATTTGCGACTTTTCAATGCATATAAAAACTGCGACTGGAATTCGAAATTAGCTCTCCGATTTCTCATTACGAACTCTCATCCATTATACCCCTCACATATCCAAGCTTATAGCTTCTGGCATTATCAAACGGTCACCTATCTAGGTAATGATCAGATTTTCCGTTGCTTATATTCAGCAATCAGATGAGAACATGAATTTTAATGTGATGAAAGCGTAAGCCGGATCTAATATTCGATATGTATTGACTGATATAGAGATGTTTTACAAATTTTACAAATTATCCATATTCAAAATGTTGTAGGACATTTCACTATGGGTAATATCCCTGAAGTAATACACTTGATAAAATCTTCACTATTTATTTTTGATTAGTGTTCTTTAGTTTTCTTCTTGTGACTCTTATATTTTCTGATATTAATATATTTTAATATTCTCAAGATTTCATTGTTTAATAATGCCATTTTAACCAAATATTTGTTTGAAATGAGCAAAAGGAAAATCGATTATTCTTGGTTTATATATATATTTTTTTATATGAATTCTAAAGTCTTGTCAAAAAGGTTGATTCTTGTATCATATTTGCAGTTCAAATTTACTTTTTAGCAAGCAATAAAATGTTTTATAAGAATTAATGCAGATTTGAAACTGATGTATTACTAGACATATATCCAATTTTTAATGCTGTAATATGGAAGTGAACACGTTAGTTGCAAGATAATATATTCTGTGTACTGGTTATGGTAAATAAGAATAATATTATATAGACAACCAATTTTTTGTACGAATTAAATATATGATGTGTGCGTTGAGGTGCAATGGATATCGGATGTGAAAAAATTAAAGAGCCGAGTTCGAATTTCATTTGAATTCATCGTATTCACTTGTGCTTAAATACCATTAGAAAAATATTAATTCATATCTTATCTCCTCCTGCTATGAGTTGAATATCAGGACAGATTAGATTCTTTAGTCTTGGTTGGTAATCAGTCTACCGCGGAAAGAAATGACAACCCTTCTACAAGTATATATATATATTGTCCATAAAGGTTTCATTGTATAATATAGACAAGTTCTGTTTATTTATTTTGTGGAAGATCCTTTCGTATGATCTGATTAGCTTGATAGTGTTGTCATAAAACGACAACAAGAAATCGCATCAATTGTTGATTTTTTATCAGCTCTGAGCTTTCGGCTTACATAAGCCATTATGAAAGGACGAACATTTACATTCAGTGAACATAGAACATTCAAATTATTAACAGAGTAGAGTTATACAGAGAAAATTAAACAGGCCCCTTTTTTCGTCGCACATGGCCGCAGGCCGAGAACGAAGGGTGGTGGTGGGTTTTTGGTCAAATGACAGTATAGTGTCATGTGAGGATTGGTCTGGGTACTGCTACTACTATGGGTGTAAGGGGTAAGTATAATAACAATGAAATCTCCCGTCGATTATATGCATTGAAGTATGTTAGTGGAGGTGTCGAAATTTATTTTATTTAGGCTAGGTTTAAACTGTTTGATGTAAATAGCTTCTAGAATTTTAAGTTTTCGTTTATTATTTTCTTGTCTAAGTATATATGTATTTTCAACAAGTGTTTTCCTAAGAAGTGTGTGTTGATAGCCGTGGTGTTTTAAATATATATATGCTACAAGTCTTCTACTTCAGATCTCGACTTTATGACATTGGAGAAAATATGAATCGAATGGAACGGCTATATGAACAAAACAAAGTGTCAATTTTGTTTAACTATCAATTTATTTAATAACACAAGTAATCAATATATAAGGAATATTATTGCCATCATCTACCAGTGCTAAAAGAACAAATATAGATAACAGTTCATAGGGATTTTAGAATATTTATGTAATGATGCATGTATAGCGGTTGCTATGTGTTATCTTACCCACATTCGACCCATATAATTTACTCGTCTGCGATTGGCTTATAAATGACTACTGTTATCCTATAGGACAATTTAACAATCGCAGTCGCTTTAACCTTTTCATCTCAGAAGAAACTTTCACGTGTGTTTTGTTGATTGGTTAATTCTTAAGCCAATCACAGATTTTTCTTGTATAAACAAAGTTTCTTTCCCGCGCTTGCTCGTGGATCCAATTTCTACACATAAATACGACAGATTTTCGCAAAGCTTACTCAGTAGAGACCCAACTGGCTGCCTAAGTCTACTACATCACATGTAAGTCTCTCTCTACTCACCTCTACCTAACTCACACACAGACAGAGAACTTTGTCTTCTGTCTAACTTTCTTGCCTAACGCACACAGAGACACACAAAACCTTGTTTTCTGTCTGAATAATTTCATCAAGGACTTTTTATCTTTGGACTCTTGACGATAATCTTAGCAACTGTTACAAACCTTTCTTTCAGCTAAAAGATAACTTCATACATCTTAATTTGTTCTACGAGCATACAAAAGGGGATAACTCTTTCCTTTTTTAATTTATCATGCTGTGTATGTACTGTCATTATATGTATTGTTGTTTGTTCAATATATTTTAATTTGTTGGTTAAAAGTTGGAGTTGTTGTTTCTATTATTTCTTGTTGGGCGAATCATAATATAAATCGTTAGAGGACTAAAAATCCTTTACACATGCATTGAATAATTTGAAGTAAGGCTTGCCAGTGTGTTTGTGGAGCGTTACAATTTTTGTTCGCTTGCTTCGAGTAACGTCTTTACAGACAATAGCCGTAGGACAAGTAATCGACAGTCGAGACAATAATGTTTGGGCGTGATAAAAATCTGATGCAATCACGGATGATACAATATTGTTCAAGGCCAAATATGTGAACTAATCTACCTGTGAATTCGACTTAATATCGATTTCTACCAAATTATTTATTTCTTTTCGGTCATTCGGAATTAAACCTTGAATATAATTCTACTTTCATTTCTTTCAAGCCTTCATTTCTTTTCCATTTGATTCTGCACAAGTTTTTCTTCTGCACTTTCCCTTTACATGATTCATGGTTTTTTTCATTGCCCCCGGAGTCGCATTTGGCAGACAATCTTTAGAAGGTAATTTTCTTTCACTGATTATGGTCGGAGAATATTTCACTCTCGACTTTACCATGTATCGACCTGTTCTTTATGGTCGTATCTCTAGATTCTTATGGTGCTAGGTATTTTCTCACATGTATGGTTGGGACGTCCGTACGTTTTCAAGGCATCTCTGCAACTGCCTATTTTTAGATTCTGTTGTCCAATCAGCGTAATTCATAATTTTAACTTTCCTGTTGTGACCCATAGGCATGTTTTAGCATCTGCTGTTTTCCTAGACTAGGATTAGCATGTTTGCCTACTGTTGGTACAAGAGAGAAAGTGCATGAGAACATATAGGATCGTGCCTTTTTTTGGTCCAACACACACACACACACACACACACACACAAACACACACACACACACACACATACATATATATATATATATCTATATATATATATATATATATATATATGTGTGTGTGTGTGTGTGTGTGTGTATGCAGTAAATTTTCTTTTAGACATGTCAGATTAAATAAATTGCAAACATTGTGCTTGCATATTTTTAATATATTCCGTTCATATTCACGAAAAATCTCTCGCGTATTATAAAGGAAAGATGTCTGAAATGAGTTGCAACATTATTTTCATTTATTTCTTAATGTAACCAAGTACTTTCAAACTCTTTCCGTGATTTTCTTCAGAGGTGTGTGATAGGGTAACAAAAAATAACCGCAAAACCGTGTTGCTAAAATTTACTGTAAATATTCTTCTTGCTTCAAATATAAATGTTGACAAATTATTTTTTTCCAATTGGAGTAGATAGACTAAACTATAGCCCGGTTCACACTCCACCCACATCTATTGAACAGGTGAAGAGGCTCATCCCTTGTTTCCTGTTTAGGATGCGGTTTCCGGTTTTCTCTTTTCCAATCTTTTCACTTTTATGTTTTTGCCAATTGGAGTAGATAGACTAAACTATCGCCCGGTTCACACTCCACCCACGTCTACTGAACAGGTGAAGAGGCGCATCCCTTTTTCCCTGTTTAGGATGCGGTTTCCGGCTGTCTCTTTTCCATTCTTTTTACCCTTACGTAGCCCCCTGCGCATCAGTGGCGTTATCGCCTTGCTTGGGGTGATATGATTAAAAAAAAAAATGCTTAGCGTGAAATTAAAACGTGAATATTATCCAAAATGATTTTTTTTATATGTTGTAATGTCATGATCATGCACATGTTAGAGCCTGAAAAAGCTGTTCTTTTTACGACATTTGAGAACATCCCTACACTATTCATAGCTGGCTTTATTAATTGACGGTTTAAGCTTTTTAATGAATATACACATATATATATATACATATATATATATACATACATATATATATATATATTTAGTGTATCGAGGCTGTAGATAATTTTCTAAACATATACTGTTAAATATAAAAGACAATGAATGCCTATTAGGTTTAATTATGCGCCATTCTAAAACAGACATCATATTTTATCTCTAATTTCAGGTGAATATATATATATATATATATATATATATAGAGAGAGAGAGAGAGAGAGAGAGAGAGAGAGATTTTCTGTCTTGAAATCATATTACCATCAACAATCCGAATCCGCTTTGAACAAATTTGACAAATTTGAAACGAATATGTTTAGCCTCTGAACAAAGCATGAAAATCGATTTCATTTTCATTGTCGTTTTATGATAAGAGGGAAACAGACATGGTAGCATCAATACTAGAATGTAGCTTAAGGTTACGTGTGGGGTAGCCACTCTCAGAAATCCGGTGGATTTGACAAGTTTTAGTCTTACATTCAAAATATGGACAAAGAGAGTGTTTCACTGTCAGGATGCTACTGACACAAGATATTGTAATGAATCATTCAAAATTCATGCCTAGCTTTTGCATTCAGTAATACATAATATAAACTACAGACAGCCATTTAAATATAAAATGCGTGAAAAAATACTGTATTTTAAAATCATTACACCTCAAACAAGGCAGTAAACTTACCAAGACTCAACAGATTATTTAATCTAAACAAAGAAAACATAAGGAAATAAAATATTAAGTAAAGAGATTGAAAGATCACTGAAAAAAACAGGAATTAAAGATATATGAATTGAAATTGCATTTACAATTGGAAATGAAGTGTGTTTGGGAAAATATACACAGACAATAACTCCTACAGCAAAGCACAGAACTTACGGATACATGTATCCACTTCAACCGGAAAATAATAAGACCTAACCGCCAGACTAGTTAAGTGCTTCAATTCATAAAGTTCCTGTATTAAGGAAAATGCGAATTAGAATAGTTACATGAAAATATTTATAGATATAGAAGAGGGAAGCTAAGTTCCGTCGTTGGGAAAGGAATGAAACCGTGATGTCAAGTGAGCATCGATAACATTACAGATACAACTCCATAGTTCATCAACAATCTCTAAAAAAAAAATTTTGAAATTTATATTTATTCTGCTATGCGAAGCTACTTTGGCCGAGTTATCAGCAGCCATTACAGCTCCATGCCACGTGCTGTTCTTTGAATGGGAATTTACCTAGCAGGCCGACTCGCCGTTAACTCTTGGGAAAAGCAAGAATTGAAGAATGAATCTTCAATTCAAATTTCCTGTGTTAAACTGAGAGGTATTTTCCGTTTGTTTGTTTTGTTTGTTTTTTTTATTTTTTTGTTTTTATATATATCTGTGTTTTTGTCCCCCCCCCCTTTTTCGGAGTTCATGCTTCATTTGGGAGGAAAAAAAAAAATTTTGAAATTTATATTTATTCTGCTATGCGAAGCTACTTTGGCCGAGTTATCAGCAGCCATTACAGCTCCATGCCACGTGCTGTTCTTTGAATGGGAATTTACCTAGCAGGCCGACTCGCCGTTAACTCTTGGGAAAAGCAAGAATTGAAGAATGAATCTTCAATTCAAATTTCCTGTGTTAAACTGAGAGGTATTTTCCGTTTGTTTGTTTTGTTTGTTTTTTTTATTTTTTTGTTTTTATATATATCTGTGTTTTTGTCCCCCCCCCTTTTTCGGAGTTCATGCTTCATTTGGGAGGAAAAAAAAAAAATTTTGAAATTTATATTTATTCTGCTATGCGAAGCTACTTTGGCCGAGTTATCAGCAGCCATTACAGCTCCATGCCACGTGCTGTTCTTTGAATGGGAATTTACCTAGCAGGCCGACTCGCCGTTAACTCTTGGGAAAAGCAAGAATTGAAGAATGAATCTTCAATTCAAATTTCCTGTGTTAAACTGAGAGGTATTTTCCGTTTGTTTGTTTTGTTTGTTTTTTTTATTTTTTTGTTTTTATATATATCTGTGTTTTTGTCCCCCCCCTTTTTCGGAGTTCATGCTTCATTTGGGAGGAAAAAAAAAAATTTTGAAATTTATATTTATTCTGCTATGCGAAGCTACTTTGGCCGAGTTATCAGCAGCCATTACAGCTCCATGCCACGTGCTGTTCTTTGAATGGGAATTTACCTAGCAGGCCGACTCGCCGTTAACTCTTGGGAAAAGCAAGAATTGAAGAATGAATCTTCAATTCAAATTTCCTGTGTTAAACTGAGAGGTATTTTCCGTTTGTTTGTTTTGTTTGTTTTTTTTATTTTTTTGTTTTTATATATATCTGTGTTTTTGTCCCCCCCCCCTTTTTCGGAGTTCATGCTTCATTTGGGAGGAAAAAAAAAAAATTTTGAAATTTATATTTATTCTGCTATGCGAAGCTACTTTGGCCGAGTTATCAGCAGCCATTACAGCTCCATGCCACGTGCTGTTCTTTGAATGGGAATTTACCTAGCAGGCCGACTCGCCGTTAACTCTTGGGAAAAGCAAGAATTGAAGAATGAATCTTCAATTCAAATTTCCTGTGTTAAACTGAGAGGTATTTTCCGTTTGTTTGTTTTGTTTGTTTTTTTTATTTTTTTGTTTTTATATATATCTGTGTTTTTGTCCCCCCCCCCCTTTTTTTGGAGTTCATTTGGACTTTAACTAAGTTAAAACTTAGTTAAACTCCACTTTTGTAAGTTTGTAAGTTTTTTTTTTTTTTTTTTTTTTTTTTTTAATAGGAGTAGATAGGTCACACTATCGCCCGGTCTATACTCCTCCCACGTCTATTGAACTGGAGTAGAGGCTCGTTCCTTGTTTCCTGTTTAGGATGTGGTTTCCGGTTTTCACTCCTCTCTTCAGACCTTGGTACTGGTGCTTCCGCGAGTTTCCTGCGATCTGGCCGGTTGGTGGCAATGGCTCATCACTGTGAGGGTACCGGGTTGGCAGTTTCCTGGTTGCTGCTTCCGACTGGTAGTTAGGAGCCCTAACTCTTGCGTAGCGTCAAGAGCGGCTGCTCTGATCAACAGTTGTATAATATCGGGGTTCTTGTAGTGCCATGTCGCGCATGGATAGGTGTCCCTGCAAGCGCTTTCGGTGGGCAACCCCGAGGCCACACCTTGTTGCAGCCCTAGCCAGTCTCCCTCCCAGCACAGATCGTGGGTAATGACCGCCTGTATCCTCTACCCTAGGTCCCTTTCTATAAACAAAAAACATGACAAGACAAAACAGAAATGACCCTAAACCAGCTAAATCCAAACCACCTAAGCCCATTAACCTCTCCTTCACTAATATCCGAGGCATTCGTACTAACTTTGCTAGTGTAGAAGCGTTCCTGCATGAAAAGTCCCCAGACATCCTCGCGCTCTGCGAAACTAACCTCAACTCAGCTATTCCCTCCTCTGACCTCTTCATCCCTGGTTATCTTCCCCTTTTAAGGAAGGATTCTACTGTCCACATGCATGGGCTGGGTGTTTATGTCAGCGAACACCTCCCCATAACTAGGGTGACTTCACTCGAATCTACTGACCACCAATACATATGTCTCCGCTTGTCTCTCCTCAGTTCGGTTAGCTACCTATTCTTCCTTTACCGTTCTCCCTCCTCTCCTGACTGCTCCCTACTAGATAGCATTGCCGACGACATAGATAAGGCTATTTCCTATCACCCATTTGCCCACATATTTGTATTTGGAGACCTCAATGCCCATCACTCTGAGTGGCTTGAAAACGCTGTTACTGATTCGGCGGGCATTCACGCCGTGAACTTTGCTATTTCCCAATCCCTTACGCAAGTGGTGGACTTCCCCACTCGCTTCCCAAGCACACCCTCGGGTCATTCCTCACTGCTAGATATATGTTTCACCTCTGCGCCCGACGCCTGTCAAGTCTCGCAGCTTTGCCCTCTCGGCAACTCCGACCACGCTGTAGTCTCCCTCAGTATTTCTTTCCAATCTCACTCCCCCCAGGATCCCCCTACTCATAGAACCTCCTACCTCTACCAAAAAGCTGACTGGGATGCCTTTCGCGATTTCCTCTGCGACGTCCCCTGGGGAAAAGTGTTTGACCTATCAGTTGATGACTGTGCCTCTGAGGTCTCGTCATGGGTGAAAGCTGGCATTGATGCCTTCATACCCACCAGGAAGTATTGCTTAAAACCTCATTCCTCTCCGTGGTTCTCTCCGGCCTGCTCAGCCGCCATTGCCCACAGGAACCATTACTTCCATCTATTCCAGAGACAGCCAACTGATCACAATAGGCGCCTGTTCACATCCGCTCGCAGTGAGTGCAAGAGAACCCTAAATGACGCCAAACAGTTGTTTGCGGAGAGAATGCGACAGCACATAGCTGACCGCAAGTTCGGCTCCAAGGACTATTGGAGGATTTGTAAACGGGTGCTCAACAATAGGAAATCCTCAATACCTCCCTTAATCCATGGATTTGACGTTCTCACGTCATCTGCTGAGAAAGCTGAGTGCTTTGCCCGCAGATTCTCATCCAACTCCACACTCGACTCGTCCGGAGTGCACCCACCCGACTTCCCTATTAGAACTGAGGCCAAACTGCATGACGTATATATTACCCCGACAATAGTATCCAGAGTAATTTCAAAACTCGACCCCCATAAGGCGTGTGGAGACGATGGAATCCCGGTGATAGTCCTTAAGAGGTGTGTCCCTGAACTTTCCCCTGTCCTCTCTAAACTGTTTAACTACTGCCTTTCTGCTTCCTGCTTTCCTGCATGCTGGAAATTCTCCTCAGTCGTTCCTGTCTTTAAGAACTGTGGTGAACCCTCGGACCCATCCAACTATCGCCCGATCAGTCTTCTACCAATATTCGGGAAAGTGTTCGAGGCTATAATAAATGCTGAAATAGTTCATCATCTCACCGCCCACAAACTGTTCTCCGACAGGCAATATGGATTCCGATTTGACAGGTCCACAGCCGACCTGCTAACTACTGTAACGGAGTACATGCTACAGGCCCTTGATGAGTCTGACGAGGCTCGCGCGGTTGCTCTGGATATCTCCAAGGCTTTCGACAGGGTTTGGCACCCTGGCCTCCTATGCAAACTACGCGGTTATGGTATTACCGGTCGCCTGCTTGACCTAATCCAATCTTTCTTAAATAACCGCAAAATGAAGGTCGTTCTGAATGGGCGTGCCTCTTCGTCCTACAGCACGAATGCTGGTGTCCCACAAGGCTCTATCCTGGGCCCAACGCTCTTCCTTATTTTCATCAACGACCTCCCAGATGAGATCAGGTCCCAAGTAGGCATCTACGCAGATGACACTACAATATACTCCCGCTCCAGTAAGAAACCTGTCGTGGCGGACAGACAAAATCTCGCTGCTGACCTTGAGCGGGATCTACACTCTGTGGTGAACTGGGGCAAGAAGTGGCTTGTCAACTTCAATTCCTCGAAGACCAAGCTGTTGTCTGTCAACCATTACAGGCAACCTCTTCTGCCTCCCATAAGCATGGACCAGATGATTCTCCCGGAGAGTAATACACTACGCCTCCTCGGACTTACCCTGTCCTCAGACCTCAAATGGAAGCACTATATTGAATCCATAGCAAAATCTACTGCTAAGAAGATTGGGTCACTATGTCGATCCAGGATGTTTTTTCCACCTGAATCCATCCTGCATATATACAAGTCAACCATCCGTCCGTGCATGGAGTACTGCTGCCATTTATGGTCAGGTGCCCCTGCCGTTCTCCTCAGTGTTCTCGACAAGCTCCAAAGGAGAGTCTGTAATGTGATAGGTTCTGATCTGGCGACTCGTCTGCAGCCACTTTCCCATCGTCGAAATGTGGCCTCCCTCTGTCTCTTCTATAAATACCTTCATGGCTTCTGCTCGGATGAGCTTAAGTCACTGATGCCTCCTCAACAGGTGTTTACCCGTTCAACCAGACTGGCAACTGGGTCCCACCCATTCACAGTCAGGTTAGCCAAACGCAGACGACAATTCTACTCCAGCAGCTTCCTCTCTCGCACTTCCCGCCTGTGGAACTCACTCCCGTATTCTTGCTTTCCTGACGGCTACGACCTCCAGAAATTTAAAAGCAAAGTTAATACTCACCTACTAACCACTGGCCTCTAGCTCTCTCCCCTCCCCTGTATAACCTTCCCTTTCTCTCCGCCCATGTACCTGTCATTGCACCTGCTTTCTCAGTTTTCTATTGTTCCTTTCTAACTAGCTTGTACTCCTCACTCTTTTCTAATTAATCTTTCTACATTTATGTAACCCCCTGCACATCAGTGGCGTTTCTGCCTTGCTCGGGGTGAAATGATTAAAAAAAAAAAAAAAAAAAAAAAAAAAAAATGCATAGCAGAAGTAGCAGACCAGATGTTTACAGCAATGCATTAACAGATTGCAGTACTTATAAATGTGTAAGTTTGACTCAGATTTCTAATCAGACAAAGACATAGTCACAATTTATTAGATGCAGACTATTCAACATTGTGTTGGCATCTAGCTGAATTTCGTTTCATGCATTAGTTTTGTGGGGAAATACCTACAAATGGACGCGTTCACACGTTTATAATATGGCTACTAACTCTGAGTGTCGAGGCACTGAGTAGTAGCCATAGAGTAAGTAAATGAGTGAGTCAGCTTGCCTGCGAGACAAAGTATCATCCAGTCCACGTTTACCTTTTTATAAGTTTCATGAGAATATACTATTCAACCTTATATCCGTGTTACCTTTCTATGGCCCTTCGGTTATAAAAATTAGAATAGGAAATAAATCAATTTTTACTTAATATTGAAAGCAGGATAGTCGCTGGTGTAAGAGTGGAGGATAACATGTTATTTTATTCATGTATATACAGGCTTTATGCGAGTTAAACATTTGTAGTTTCAGTAATTTCACCAAATTACCAGTTTTATATCCATCGGAGTTTAAGCTTACGGCCTATCACGTTGAATACCCTCGCTCGATCACCGAAGTTATGTACTTAGATGGGTGACCGCTTGGGAATACCAGGTGCTGTAAGCGTATAGTGACGGATGTGCGTTGTGGTGGAGTGGATATCGGCGCGGAAAGAGAAATCGGTGAGCCGAGCTCGAATTCCAGTTGAATACTATGCATTCACTTAAGCACTGGTACCGTTGGGAAAGGCATTAATCAGTCCCTGCCCTCCAATTATGGGTTAAAGTACAAGGGTAGGACTTCAGTACCCTGCCTTTAAAAACAAATCACAATGAATCTTGGTACTCGAAAAGAAAAATGTATTACTAAACAAAAGACTTATATAAAAAAAACAACAATAAATTGTTGAAAAAAAGGTTTTACCAGCAATAAATAAATAAAGTTTAGTTGACAATAAATGAGCCGCCGAGGTTGATTTGCCATAAAAACAAAACAACCAACCAACGATCGGAGTTTCAGGGTATAATTGCTTTCTATTTTTTTCTCAGATTATGTTATTTGCAGTAGCGAACAGTAATATGAAACTATTTTCGGAAAGTATCATGAAATGGGTTTGGCCTTGAAAAATATTGCGTCATCTGTGATTGCATCAGATTTTTATCACGCCAAAAAACTATTTTCTTGACTGTCGATTAGCTGTCTCACTGTCATTGCATGCGACGGACGATACGTCAAAAAAGCGTACAAACATTCCAACGCTGCACAAAAAAATGCCAAACTTTACAGAAAGATCGCAGATATTGTTGGCATCAGCCTATCTGTCAGTCATGAAAGCGAAGAAACAAACTGGTCGAATATGCCAAGAGACCTTATTTGTTTTGTTTCAGTTAATTTTCAGAAATTATGTGTTTGTATCAGTAACATATATACTTATATACTATAGTAAATAACATTACAGCAACATATATATTTATTTAGTATTGTCATCATCTTTGTTGCCATTTCTCGCCTCGATCAAAAATCTGGTGTAGGCGACAAAGCTAACCTTGCAGCCGATCTTGGAAAGGACCTTCAATCCTTAGTGGACTGGGGTAAGAAATGGCTCGTAAATTTTAATGCTTCTAAAACGAAGCTACTATCAAATAATCATCATAGACAATCGCACCTACCTCCCATTAGATGGACCAGGTTTGCCTCACAGAGAGTAAAACACTACGCCTCCTTGGTCTCACACTCTCAGCGGACCTCAAGTGGACTGACTATATCGAATCCATTGCTAACAGCGGAAGGCTTGTAATGTGATCGATACCGACTTAGCAGACCGCCTGCAGTCTCTCTCTCACCGGCGCGACGTGGCTTCCCTGTGTCTCTTCTATAAATATTTTCACGGCTTCTGCTCCGATGAACTTAGATCACTGGTGCACCCTAGGTTCGAATTTGCACGAGATTAGCAATTAGATCTCACCCTTTTACAGTGAAAACGATAAAATGTAACCGCAACTTCTACTCCAACAGTTTCTTTCCTCGCATTTCCAGACTGTGGAATTCCCTTCCACAAGACTGCTTCCCCGACGGCTACAATCTCCAGGAGTTTAAATGTAAGGTCAATAGACACCTCCTAACAAACTAACTTCCATTCTTTCAAACACATTTCCCACCCACCCAACTATCTATCACCTCCCTTCTGACATTTCCTATATGTAATCACTCTTTCTACTTACCTTCCCCCATGTAGCCCCAAGCGCAATAGTGGCAGTGGAATGCCTTGCTTGGGGTGAAATGATTAAAAAAAATTGTACGATGTTGGATCTCCAGAAATTTCGAACGTTGTTACAATTACTGGGATATGACACCTTCATTCCTTGCGTAGTTATGAGTTATCTCCCTCTAACTCTGTAAGTTACTTGCTGTAGCCTGGCTAACATAAAAGTGAAAGTTGTATATCTCCACTTATACACACTGATTCGTCGACGAAAATAAACTCGAGCCTGGTATGGAACTTATAAATCTTAGTGTCACGTCGCAGGAATTAAACACCGTCTATATCCATTGGGCCATGTGTCCTTAACTACAAGAATTTTTGGCACTTTTAAACTTAATGCCTAGTAATCTTTTTTAACCAGAAGTCATATTGCAGTTTTTTTTATGTTACTGGTTTTCTGTATTATTTTCTATGTTCATAGTTTTCTCTAGCATTTTTAACAGAGCTCTTATTGCAATTTTGACAGTAATGATTTTCTATGGCACTCCGTATTACTGGTTCCCATAATGTGTTCATCTTTATGCTTGGTTGGCTTAGGAGATTTTTGTAGCATAGCATACGTGCTTCTTCCTTAAGTTTACGTGTTCTCTATTATTTTCACTTCATCTTTTAGGGAGCAGTGATTCATTTCTCCATTCATATGTGGTCACCTACGCCTAATTTTTTTTATCTCCCATCGTGTTACGGCCTTGCGATCTTTATTGTTACCCTACGTTAAGAGTGCGGCTGTTTCTTTCCAAAGCTATATGGAACGGCGTAGACACAATCCTTAGTCATGTCCTCCTCTAATATTCTATTTCTAATTCAACAAATGTCATTATTTTTTTTCGGGTACCAATAGATTCTCTGTATTTTATTATAGAAAAATTAATGTATATATTTCCTTGTTATATGTAAATCTTACATAAATTATATGTAAAATTAATTTCATAATTAATAAATTTTTTAAAGATATTTTATACATACTAATTGTGCTATGGTTAGAGAGATGTGTTTTCTTGTTAGGCATGTTGTAATAAATTCAGTATAATTATTTACAAATATGGATTGATCAGGAAAAAAGAAAATTCATCCTTGATAATGGCTAACGTAAAACTGAAAGTGTTATAAACCCACTTATTATACTGTTATATCGTGAGTAAGAATAAATAACTCAAAAACAGGAATAGGTTAATTGTTGTATTCCGTGAAAATAGTATTTACAAAGGTTATTAGTATCCAATACAAGAATAAAGGTTAATCGTCTCAACCGTCGTAAGACGTAGTATGAGCAATGGGTACTTCCGGGTCGTCACCGGAAGTCTACGACTGACTTGTCGATCGGCTGCTCGGCACACTCTCGTCACGTAGATGCCGCCATTACTTTACATAGTAAGAGAATAGTCCATTATAGCCGAATAGGCGCGGGCGTCCCAACATATACACGCTGATTCGTATTGGTAATCTCGCAGTCAAAATGACAGACAGAAAACTGCAATCCATAATTTCAGTCATCGTTTTCACTTGTAAAATGTCTGAAAGAAAAACGTATATCTAAATGAGAATATGCAACATATTTTATTCGCTTCTTCGGTGATTTGTTTGTGGAGTGGAGCAGAAGTGTTTGATCGGAGGGTCAGCACACACGGTCATGAGGGAAGCCAGTCAGCTGCGCCATCTTTTGTGTTCTAATCTCAAATTGCTACACTCAACTGCCGACTGTTAAAACTCTCTGAACTCACTTCACTTCTCCACTAAATTGGCCAGGTTGCCGGACACGTGACTTCCGCTGTATTTTGTTATATTTTGAGTGCCGGCTCTTTTTACACTTGTTCGTCAAAACAAAATATAGCTTTGCCATCTGCATTTTTCACACTCACTGACATTGTAAACAGCATTTATTTATTTTTAAAATCTTCTTATGCAAATATATTTTAAGCAAAATAAAAGAATATATACAAAATATTTCGGACATGCAAAACATGTGAATAATTTCCTTATAATTTAAGTCCAGCTCTAGAAAATAATAAAATTCTAAAAACTCAGGAAAAATCAAATAAAGATCTTAACCGCAGTATACTTTTAATCGTTTCCATGAAACTCACAGTAACACAAATATAGACACAACCACGGATACACACATACACCGACACACACACACACACACATATATATATATATATATTTATCAGAGGTGGAATGCAAGAAAACCGTCTGTACATTTCTTGTTAACGTACGCCCTTGTAAAAAAGATATATGCAAGAAAATGAATCGCACTTTCATCTATGCTAGAAAAAAGAAATGCTAATGTTCAAGAAATTAATAATTTCATAAATAAATATCTTTGAACAAATCTTTGATTATAATAATTAAGACATATCCTAAAATAAAATCTAAATATGGTGATTTTTTTTGTTTCTATATCTATTATTTACCCAAATTCAGTCAGTCAGTTAAGTGCCATACGTGAAACACGCTTGGGCGATCATGTCTCAAAAGAGACATGACTCACTGGGCAGAAGATTATCCCGCAGTAGGTTGCCATTGCTTTCTGCGGTAGATTGGTTGCCAGCCATGGCTATAGAACCCAATCTGTCCTGTTATTTAACCCATAACTGGAAGGAAGAGACGGATTAGTACCTTTCGTAAGGGTATTTGCGCGTAAGAGAATGCAATGAATTCAACAGGAATTCGAACTCGACTCCCCGATTTCGTTTTCCGAGTCGATATCCACTGCACCACAACGCACATCCATTAGCCAAATTACACATGAGAAAAATTATAACTGAAGAAAAAACTAAAAATATAATTTTAGAGTTAACGATCTATTGGGTTGTCTTCTCCCTAAAGAGTCGTTGGATTCCTTCGTCTACTATAAGATTAGTAGGAGAGGAGGCCTTAGATTAACAGTCGGATTGACTGAAGTCTGGACACCCGACGCACGCACTAGCCGTGTAATACACTTCTGTTGTATTTATTGTTTAATATACAATATTTCTGTAACACAGATTTTGTTATTTTTCAAACTTTCACTTTGTCACAACACTATCGATCATTCCCACCCAAGGAGAATATTTCTGACTGTTAGAAACCCACTATCGTATTTCATAAGTTATCCTCTGTTGATCTGACTGCTTTGAATTATCATCCGGGGATATACCTTAAATTGCCTGTACACATCAAATAACCCCAAATAATATAACTCATGAAAAACATATTTCCAGAAATACAAGGGGTGAAGATTATTATTTCTTATGGAGAATGTTATCAAAAGAGTGCGTCTTTGTGAAGGACAAAATGGGGAACATTGAAATAATATATTTTTTCTCATAATCAAATTAGAATATATTTCTTATGTTTTGCATTTTCCTTCTCTATAAAACTATTTTTGAATACTAAAATGTGTAAAATTTAAAATATTTTTATATCCCTAGGTGATTCTGAGTCACTATAAAAATATCTATTTTGATATTTATTTTAAAAAAATCAAATTTCTCATTATATTCTAGTCGTAGGGTGTCGTCATATGCTTTTTTCTCCGTTTGATCCTGAGAAATCTGACGAAAGTAAATATTTTGCGCTTTATAAGAAAACACAATTTAAATTATGTCATGGTGGCTGGTATAAAAATCGATGTTTTATACTCCGAAAAATGATCTAAAACAATTATTTTTTCTACACAAAAGAATATCAAAATAATTTTAAAACCAGGATGAACTTATTTGTTCTTGAAATTTCGATGTTTCATACATAGAAATCATGATGCCAAGACATAGTGTTAATTTGCGTTTTATAAGAAAATGAATTTCTAATTATTTTCTAGTATGAGGGCGTGTGGTTTCATTATTTTCTTACATCGAATAATCGAACTTCTATAATTATAATACTAATTATCTATTTTTAATAAACAGAAAAACATTACTATACTTCTCTTATAGTGGGCCGGTATCGTCATCTTTTATTGTGAGTACAATTGTAAATGTTTTCTTGATTTCAGCAAAATTTCAGGTAGCTGTTTTGGGTTGTAAGTTAACGAATCCAGCAGATATACAAAGATAAAAAGAGGTGTAAGACGGATCTGTTCACCTTGTACAGCGAGAATATTTTTTTGGACGACACAATTTAAACAACCTTAGGTACGCAGATAATAAAATTCTGATAGGAGACACAGAAAGGAAACTACAAGACCTCCTACAGAAGGTAGCTGAAGAGACTGATGAGAAAGGACTACAAATAAACTGCAAGAAAACCGAATACATGGTCACTACAGATCAGGGAGACTAAAATCAAGCAGGTACATAAATTGAAATGACTGGGAAGCGTTATAACAGAAGATGGAAAGTGAGACACAGAAATCCGAAGTCGAATTGGCATGACGAAGGAAGCATTCCAGAAGTTGAGTAAACTATTAAGAAACAAGCCAATTTTGCTAGAAACAAAGAATAAAGAACTGGATTGCTATGTGTTGTCAGTTGTTCAATATGGCAGTGAATGCTGGACAATATCATCAAAGATGAAGGAAATCTTGAAGTAACTGAAATGTGGTTCTATAGACGGTTCTATAGATAGATGTGGTTCTATATTCGGATGCGAATATCAGGGATCGAGCATGTAAACTTTTAGAAATGATGGAAACAAAAAGGAAATTAATACTCTGCATCAGGAAGAGACAGCTGAAGTTCCTGAGACATGCAATGAGGAAGGAGGGCTTGGAGAACCTGATACTAACAGGTTAGATAGAGGGAAAAAATGCAGGGGAAAGCAACGGATAACATAAAAGCTAATCAGGTGGATGATAGAACAAGGTCTGCATGGTGTAACGGGGGAAGGCGTGCAAAGAGACACCAGGGATAGGGATACATGGGAAGCCATGGTCGCCTACGTCTTGAAGGGACAGGGCACACAGAAGAAGAAGAAGCAGGAAAAGTTCTGAGAGCGCCAAAACCCCCGCTAGAAGTTGACATTGGCTGTCACAATCTGAACAATATAAGACATGCATATGATACAGTGCTTATAGCAGACACGGAAAAAACTACACAGCATCATGAATGAAGTAAATTAAAGAATATGAAAAACAAAAAAACTACAAAATACAACAAGAAAACTGAATGCATAGTAATCAGTAAATGGAGTAGGCTAAAATTCCAACTAAAAGTCGGGGGATACAAAATCAAGAATGTTCAAAATTCTAAATATATGGGAAATTTTCGCACATACGAATTGAAAGTGCGACACCGAGATCCAAAGGTGTATTGGCATCGCCAGAAATGCATTACAGAAGATGAATAGAGTTTTAAAAGACGGGGCAAATTCGCTTGAAACAAACAAGTGATTAGTGGTTTGTTATGTGATATTTATCCTTCAATATGGTAGCGAGATCTGGAAATTTTACAAAAAGAGTAAGGAAAGACTTAAGCAACCGAAATGTGGGCCTACAGAATGATACTTAGGAGATCATATACAAAACATTTGAACCAGAACCGAGTTTCGTGTGGATGGACACAAAAAGAATGCTGATAATTAACATCAGGAAAAGACAGCTAAAGTTATTGAGCCATGTATTGCGGAGAATATGGCTTGAGAACCTAATTTCTCACGGGACGGGAGTAAAGGAGAAAGGAAAAGAAACGAAGAATATACGTAATGGACTTGAGCAGATAGCTGGTTAAGCGGGAATTAAGTGGGATAACAGGAGAAGGGCTGTTAAGAGCTACAAGGGACAGGGTGATGTGGAAGGTCATGATCGCATGCGTCCTGAAGAAACACGACACACAGAAGAAGAATCAGGATTTATCTATAAATGAGAATGTTTTCAGCCGTCTTGATTCTGTGTGAAGGATAACTTCACGAATCCTACGCTTTGCTCGTAGCCGACTCGATTTTTATCGATTCAATCTGGAAATATGATTAGTGATCCGATGAGATTTTATGGCTTAGTTTGGTCAGTGATTGATTTTTCTTGTATAGTGTTGTGGACTTAGGGTGAAGAACAGCAAAAAACAATGAACAACAAAACAGATATGGAGATAGAAAAGTAGGTTATATTGAACGTAATATACAAACTTGAGACGCACCTTAGTAATCTAGGAATACTATTAACAAGAAATAAATATATATAAGGCTTGAAATGAAGTCGTTGGAAATAGTATATCTGTGTATATTATTCTAGCTGAGTGGAGCTCAGAGCTGTTCTGAATTATGAGGCGGTAAACGCTGGGTAACATCGGGATCTCTCCGCAACTTACGTATCAGTTCCAGTACTATCCGATAAATCAAACTGATCTCTACGATAACTCTATAGCAGCTCCCGTATCTCACTATGGCAGGAGTTTATGTACACTCAGTCGATTCTACTATCATAAACAAAGGGGAGATCCCACAACACTAACCAATCAAAATCTATAGAAATTAGCCATCAAAGTTTATAGTAAATAAATAACCAATCAAATTCTATAGTAAGTGGCTCACCCATCAATGTCTATAGTAAGTGGCTAACCCATCAAAGTCGATAGTATGTGGCTAACCCATCAAAATCGATAGTAAATGGGTAACTGTTGTGGATTCCGGGTGATGAACAGCATAAAATAATGAGCAAGAAAAACAGATATTGAGATAGAAAAGTAGGTTATATTGAACGTAATATACAAACTTGAAGGCAGGTTAGTAAATCCAGGAATACTATTAGTAAGAAATAAATATATACAAAATCTTGAAGTGAAGTCGTTGGAAATGATATATCCGTGTATATTAATCAAACTGAATGGAGCTCAAGGCTATTCTCACCTATGATGCGTAGGTAACTTCGGGATCTCTCGGTAACTTACGTATTAGTTCCGGTAATCTCCGATAACTCTTGGGGATCCCTGCTATAACCCTCTGGCAGCTCCGTATCTCACTATGGCAGGAGTATATGTATACTCATCCGAGTGCATTATCATATACAAAGGGGAGATCCCACAACATATCGATAGATACCTAATACATATAGACAAGAAATTTATCCAAGGTTAGTCATGTGTAGAAATACATACATAATTATTATCTATATCAATCATCCTTTCTCCACTCTATGTAGCCCCCTGCGCAGTAGTGGCAGTGACATGACTTGCTCGGGGTGAACGCTTATAAAAAAAAAAAATCTAAATGATATACATAAAAGGTCATGAGAAACGACAAAAACACAATATTCGACCGGGGTTCAATAAAAAAAGTTATACAGCAAATTAAAAGGTTAAAATATAATCATGTGAAACTTAATTTGTCTACTTAAATCCTGCGTTAAATTAATGCCGTATTCTGTTGCCAAATAAGATATAATTACAAAAATGATCAGTGTATCAGTGGCTCTATTGGTTTTCTCAAGGGTCACTTCTCGGCACCACTTTTAAACTTACATATACGATTTGCCTAGAGTAGATTCACAAATCTTTGCATTAACTTACGCACAAATACCCTTCTGAAAGGTATCAATCCGTTTCTTCCCTCTATGTATGGGTAAAATAACAGGACATATTGTGTTCTATAGCCTTGGCTGGCAACCAGTCTACCGCAGATAAGAATGGCAACCTACTGCGGAATAATTTTCTGCCCAGCCAGTCATGTTCCTTTAGATATATTTTTGCCCAGTCGTGTATCACGTATGGGACTTGACTGACTGACTGACTGATATTCCGGTAATATGAGGATATACAGGAACCAATCTAAAAATCTTGAAAATTTGAGATTTGCAGCTGATATATCATCCAATATAATACTAACTTACACTTGGGTGAAAAAGCTGGCTGGCAATATGCATTGACCGTAAAAATAAACTGATTGAATTCAATCATCGTTGATCAGATGATGAACTAACAGTAGTCACGAGGAGAAGATATAGGGGCTCAAATGGACAACCAGCCTCAAGAAGAATACCTATATACGATATATCGCTAAAGATGAATGTAAAATATTTTACTCGCTGTACGGCTCCATCAAGTAGCTAACTCCTCTTGCTAGCTTTAAAAGAGCCTGATCAGACAGAAAATGGGGTATTGCTACCATAGCACAGAATTCACTTTTCAGTAGTGATAGAGTTCAAAAACGTCTCCAAGACTTTCTTGAAAAAGAGTTATTTTCCATACACCAACTTGTCTTTCACAGGTGTGATTTGGGGGAGTCTATCATTACTAACATGGAAAGTGCGCGGATGACATGCATCTACTGAAATCCACCAGGACTGACCATCACGGCTAGGATATACCATGCCACTTTACATCGGAGAAAACAACACACACTCCCTCCGTTATCCATCGGCAAGAAACAGCTTCTTTCCGTGAATCACGGTACTGTAGGCCAGATTCGCAACAAGACCTTTTCCCCTTCATTAAAATCTAGGAACATCCGTTATATACTTCCCTATATATATATATATATATATATATATATATATATATATATATATATATATATACTCTCATTTAACGTGATCTTTTAGATCAAGTGCCCTCCGCGACTTGTATATGGTGAATCATACATTAAAACAAAGAAAATGAACAACAGAACAAGAGATTCTCAAATTCGGACAACCTGCATTATTTCACCTCCGGCCATGGTCAAATGCATTCAATTAACTAATAAAAAGCGTTAGGTTGGTGAATACTTTTAAATCATAATTGGTTAGTCCTACAGACATAGACCCATGAATTACACACTCAAACACACACACACAAACATATATATATATATATATATATATATATATATATATATATATATATATATATATGATGTAGAGAAGTTTGTTAACTTACCAGATTTATGCGGATTCAAAGTTACGTGAAAGCATTATAGTGATGTCTTCACTCCTCTGGGCTTTTGCCTATTTTCTGTTATTTCCTGACATTATTCGTATCTATTTTTTAAGTGTAATTAGATAACTTTGTTTGTGAAGGTTATTCAAATAGTTACTTGTTTATTGTTTGTTTATTATATTGAATGCTTTTTAGCTCGTTTAAGTGGATGTCAGCATAATTGCTTTATAATGTGTTGACCTCTTTTTTCTGTTTTTGATTTAATTCTTTAATTCTTTTTTACAGTGTTAATATGTGAGACCGTTCAGGCCAGGGTTAAGTGTTTATGTGCCTGTGTCAATTTATGTGGGTAACTAGGTGTGATTTTCTCCGTTTGAAGCTTGTTATATTTTCTTTTGTTTTTTTCTGATTTGTTAATTTTAGTCGTGATTAAGTGCTCATGCATTAACATTTTACTGTGCCAGTTTATTTTTTAATGTTGGCATTTATGTAGTATATATATATATATATATATATATATATGGATGTGTGTTGTGGTGTAGTGGATATCGACTCGAAACGACAAATCAGGGTGCCGAGTTTGAAGTCCATTTGATTTCCTGGCATTATCCTACGCACAAATATCTTTGTTAAATATACTAATCCGTCTTTTCCCTCCAGTTATGGGTTAAATAACAAAACAGATTGTATTCTTTAACCTTGACTGGCAACCAGTCTACCACGGAAAGCAATGGCAACCTACTGGGGGATAATCTTCTGCTCATTCTGCCATGTCTCTTTTGAGACATGATCGCCCAAAGCGTGTATCACGTATGACACTTAATTGACTGCTATATATATATATATATATATATATATATATATATATATAGAGAGAGAGAGAGAGAGTCCTCTTACTAACTAGTGCCTGAGACATTATACTTAGATGCTACATGTTTGGCAGTTTGATGGTTGATGATTCCGACTGCGGCTGCTCTTATCAAAAGGCGCATTATATCGCAATAATTCTCGTTCCATATCTCGAACGATTAGGACTCCTTGCATAAATTTCCGGTGATTAAAAATTAGGAGACGCTATGCTCGGTTTACAGCTATACTCGTGCCGGTTTTTATTATTGATGATTTTCTATAAAGATTGATAATGAGAATGTTTGTTGCATTTCCTCTCTCTCCTAAAAACGTACCTCATGATAAACAAAAATTGACCAGTGAATAAAAAATAACCTATTCGCCACAAACTTAGCATTTTTTTTTCTTAAATTCTAAATTCTAGGGCGTAGAACTCTTCCATTGCCACCTGAAAAATCTTAATTCCAGATTTCTTCTCGTTAGCCGAGAAGATTCCAGCATTCACATGCACGGGATTGAAATATTCTTCTTCTTCTTCTTCTTCTTCTTCTTCTTCTTCTTCTTCTTCTTCTTCTTCTTCTTCTTCTTCTATGTGCCTTGCTTTTTCATGACGTAGGCTATTATATCCTCCCACGCGTACCTATCCCTGGTGGCTCTTATCAAGCTCTCTTCAGTTACATCACACAATGTCTCTCTTTCCCTTTATGTTAGTATCAGATTTTCGAAGCCCTTCTTTCTCATTGCATGTCCCAGTAACTTTAGCTGTATTTTCCCGATGATCAGTATTAATTTCCTTTTCGTTTTTATCCTTTCAAAAACCTCATCATTATTCACTTGCTCGATCCATGATATCCGCAGAATCCTTCTGTAGAAGTTGCTAACAGTTTTTCCTTTATCTTGAATGAGGTTGTTCAGCATTCACTGTTACATTGAAGAACTGATATCTTTGAGAATTTTCCAATGGCCAGGGAATTGCCTCTCACGGCACATGACTACTCCTGACTATTCTTTCATTTAAAGTATGTTAACTACCACTTTTTAATTTAGCAATCCCTCTTCTCCATGGACAGCTGTATGTTTGACAAGACATCTGAGAGTATACAAAAATCACTTTCTCCAATCAATCTGCGAACATATTTGTTATCGGGGTCTTTAATGCTTATCATAACACGTTGCTCATATATTACATATGCACTGATGCTGCCAGTATTCAGAGATGAAACTTTTCAATTGGGCAATTCCTTAATCAAATCGTTGACTCCCCTATTCGTTTCCCTAGAAAAACCGATCAACCTGCTTCTTTACTTAATTTATTTCTTACTTTTTTACTCACTTTTTCCGAACTTTGCAATTCTCTCCTCCTGATTGCTACAAACACTCTGTGTTAGTCATTACTATTTTGGTTCAATAATCTATTAGACAGGAATCCTTTATCCATAGGAATAAATTCCGTTACCAGCATAATTATTGGAAATCAATTTGTGATTTTTCTTCGTGAACCTCCATGGACTGATACCTTCAAAATCCCAGATAAAAAGTTGCGCAACTGAGGAGACTTCTTGAGTAGAATCCACCATGGACGGGTTCTGCCCATCTCGAAGTGGTTTACAAGAGAATGCTGGCCACTGTAGCAAACAAGAACAAATATTTAAACTATAGCAGGGAGACAACTCTCTTCATAACAGGTAACGATTCCTTGCTGCTCGTAATAAATATAAACAGGCCCTCGAAGAAAAATGTCTATGTTTGCCAAGAAAATTAAGCAATGTAGAGCATCTAAATCTTTGTATAAGGTATTTATAAAATTTCTGTCTCTCTCACTTCTTCAATCAATATGAGGTGTTAAGATCTTCTACTGATGAAACTGATGAATTTGACTATAAAATCTTGTTTTGACTTATCCGGATTATCCCTGCCTAAATTTCATTTACAATAGAGATTTTGTGGTGTGATAACCATAATACCAGTTCCATGATATCTGCTCTCATTTCTAATCTATATCCTCAGAAATTATGTAGAACCGATGGTAAGCCTGCAATATTCATTACCCTAACTATCTCCTTTTCTCTCAAAATATTTAATAAATACCTTGTTGTCCCCTGCTTTACTTTTTGTTGAAAACTTTTTGTAGAAATCCTCATCTCTTGAATTCTCGTAAACCGTACGACACAATATACTACCGGCCTTTCACTCTTCCTATTATTTTAATCAATGTCCTGTGAAACATCCCGTTAGTCCGAAAGTATCTAGAAAAGTGACCGTTCACTATAACTCACATTTCACGATTTGATTGGAGAAACATTATTATGTCAAAAACGTGTCTGGAGCATCTGTAACCTTTCGTCTTGTGGAAGACCTGTATGACAGACCATGTCAAATGCTTTTTAAGATGTCCAATGCTTCGCTATTTTTACAAAGAACATGATAGATTCTTTCTGAAATTAATAATGCTAGAGATGTGCAACATAGATTCTGGAGAAAAAAATTGTCTCGTCTGACACAGTGAATAGATATTCTTAGCAGCTGTACTAGCAATGTTTTTTATATAGCCTTTCCACCTCTGGTCAGTTGTGAGCGTTAGACCGAGAAGACACTAGGTGTAACTTTCCTGGAAATGAATAAGGTTGCGAAGTTTCGTTTTGGAGGCGTTAATTTGTGCCCCAGTTATCGATAGTTATGCGATCGATTTGGATATCAGTTGTCACTTTTGGTTTTGTAAGACTGATCGGCCTTACTAAGGTCGAAAAAATACAAAATTGTTCTCACTCTTCAGTCAGTCAGTTAAATGCCACACGTGATACATGCTTTAGGTGATCATGTCTCGAATGAGACTTGACTGACTAGACAGAAGACTATCCCACAGTAGGTTGCCATTGCTATCTACGGCAGACTGATAGACAGCGAAGGCAATAGACCCAATCTGTCCTATTATTTAACCCATAACTGGAGGGAAAAGACGGATTAATAGCTTTTCCAAGGGTATTTGCACGTAAACGAATGCAATAAATTCAACTGGAATTTGAACTCGGCTCCCCGATTTGTCGTTCCGTGCCAATATCCACTGCACCACAAAGAACACCCTTTCTACTCTTACTGTTCATTAAGTATGGATAATCACTTAATCCCCTTTTTAAGAATTGTAAATCTGTGCAAAACTGAATGCTACTGATGGAGTTCGCTTTCTCAGAAGAAAAATGTAACACTACTCACGTTGTCAAGATATACGCGTAAATTGTTTGTCAAAACTAGTTTTAGGATTGTCATATAAAAATTGCAAATCTGTATTAAATCAATCGCCATGTATGGTGCGAGGAACGATAATTCACTGTGTTGTGTTATAGAATATTTTTCTCCGTCATCTCTCTTACGTCTACCTTTCGCGTATGCTTTAAATATTGCTTTCTCCTATGGTCTGGTACGCCTGGTATATATTTAAAAATCCTTGATAAAATCCAATGAAAGATATCTGGTATCACAGCATCAGTTACTCTCTCCTCGCTTTGATATGAAATACTTGAAATACACTACCGGCCATAATTATTAAGCAAGCCAACATTTTCAAAATCAATAATGTATTTCAAACAACTTTTAGTATTTATTGCGAAATGAAAATAGAATGGTTCTTTTGTTATTATTAGTTTGCAAAATTTTACAAAGCAAGAAAACAAAGATTAACTTGTCCGAATCACTCTAAATTTTCTTCATTCTTTTATTGATGAAACTGCAATATAGCTAATTATTAAATAGTTTTACATTCATTTGATGCGCATGTTATTGTGCAGTATTAACAAAAGAGCCATTCTATTTTCATTTACAATTATTTACTTGACAATAAATACTAAAAGAATAGTATGAATTACATAATTTTTATAAAACACTGGGACGGCCTAATAGTTACGGGGGATATTATAGGCCTTTGCTAACAGATTTTCGCTATTTTTACGTGTTTTTTTTTTTTTTTTTAATCATCTCACCCCAAGCAAGGCATTCCACTGCCAATATTGCGCATGGGGCTACATAGGGGAAGGTAAAGAGAAGGAGTAGATAGACATAGGGAATGTCAGGAGAAAGGTGACAGATGAGTAAGGATAGCGAGGATGAGGGTCGGGCAGATGGGAAGAGTGTTTGATAAAATGGGAGCAGGTTAGTGTGTTAGGAGGTGTGTATTGACCTTACATTTAAACTCTGGAGATTGTAGCCGTCGGGGAAGCAATTGTTTGGAAGAGAATTCCACAGTCGGGAAGTGCGAGGAAAGAAACTGTTGGAGTAGAAGTTACAGCTGCATTTTATCGGTTTCACTGTAAAAGGGTGGGATCTAGTTGCTAATCTAGTATCTCGTGCAAATTCGTATTTAGGGGGCACCAGTGATCTAAGTAAACTGAAAAATGCTGCGTAATCGTTGATTTCATCAGATTTTTATTACGACCACACATTTGTGTCGCAACTGTCAATTAGTTGTTTACAGCCATTGTCTGCGATGGTTGTTACTCCAAGAAAGTGTACGAAGATTGCAACACTGCACAAACACACTGGCAAGCCTTATCCACAAAATCGCGGATATATTCTTGTTATCATCTCAAATTATCAGTTGTGTCATCAAATTCGATCTTTCAGTCCATCAGTTCAAAACTTAAAGGAAATTGCGCTCCTAATTGAAAACGACGCTGAGGGATGGCGTATACGTGATCAGGGAAAGTATGAAAGATCATAGGAAGACATTATTCGTTTTGTTTCAATTAATTTGAGCATCAAGTGTACATCTGTTATATATTTTCATCATGCTGATTCGCAATGTCCTTAATCAATTCCTGAAGGATATTTCCAAATTTATGTTTGTGATCTTTAAAATTAAGTATGCATTTTTTATATGAATCTTTCCCATTCTGTTTGCAATGCAAACTTCTTCGGCTAATTTGGCGGCATCCTGGTTAATTGATGAAATAATGTTATTGTTAGTATCTTTTTTATAAGTGTTAGAGATTTTATTGAGGATTAGTTTGTGATACTTCGAGGGTTCGACTTTATTATTCTTTTTAGATTTATCTGCTTTAATCCACATCTTGTTGGTATTTTTAATCTTATTAATATCATTTTAAGATTATGTTGAAATCGTTTAGATGGCTTCTTAAATTTGATTCTGTTATTGAATTAAACATGTCAGGTTCGAATGCTTCTTAAAGTTTATAGGTTGAAGTTTTTGAGATTTTAGACTATATTTTTTTATTTTCCTTTAGTGTATTTTGGTGAAGGTTAGTTTTTCATCAAGACTTTTTAAGAACTCAATTACTTTTTCAGTGTATTTTAGAGTGAAGGAATGTAAGGAGGGATAAAGAATTTTTTCATGGAACATTCTGGGGTAAATCTATAAATTCTGTTGTAAAAACAAACTTTAAATGTATAAAACTTCCAAACAGAAATTTCTAAAGAGAGCTTGACTCATGGTACAAAATGAGCAAACCTGAAAACAGTATACTTGATACTTTGTAAGGTCAATTTCACAGGGGATTTTAATCCGATGAAAGTCAATGCTAGAATTTAACTGCATATTATAATGAAATCAGCGACAGAGGCAATATATTCTTGGATGAAAAACGTGTATTAATCAAATATAAATATCCCAGTGAACTATTAAACCAGAGGAATGAACTCATTTTCAAATGCAGACACAAATATAGATATAAAATTCCATAACAAAATGGAAATTACATTTAAAAGTTTGAGTCGGTTAAAACCCCCAATCATCAATTTATTTTGAGATGAAGTTGTACTAGCACTATGCTGTTTATATATACAGCATGTGGATGTATGCTTATATATGTGTATATGGATACATAATCATGCGTCGGCGTAGATATGTACCTATATATATGCATGTGGTGTATGTAAGCATGTGCATATTAATATATGTATATTTATGTGTATATATATATAAGGCTGTGTGTTCATGATTGCATGTATGCATATATATATATGTGTGTGTGTGTGTGTGTGTATAATCAATTTAGTTTCTTATATGTATATGTGGGTCTATGATCATGCAGATAATTACGCAGTTATATACAAAAAGGTGAGCATTTAAAGATTAATGTGCAAATAAGAATAAAACATAAAGACCTTAAAAAACTCTTCAATGGGTGCTAATGAGAGACTTTATATCCATTGATTTATTTGTATTTTTAGTAGTTAGTTAACGTTATTATTATAGTTTTATTATTATTATTATTATTATTATTATTATTATTATGGTTAGTATCGTTAAAATATTAATAATAATAATAATAATAATAATAATAATAATAATAATAATAATAACTTGAAAAATTGAAAACAAGAGTTGTGCCAGTGATAGTAGGTGCCAGTGATAGTAGGTGCACTTGGAATGATAAAAAATGGAACAAAACAACACATTGAAAGAATCCCTGGAAACCCCAGCTTAAGAGACATACAAAAAATTGTCTTATTAAGTACAGCCCACACACTAAGGAAAACGTTATCTATGTAATGCTGAGGATGATAGGGAAGATAGAAAAACATGAAATGGACTCATAACACGCCACTACCTGCCTTAGGTCTCCCCGCAGACTTGGTTGGTAGTGAGACCAAAGCAGAAATCGAAATATGATGAAAAGTGACATAATAATAATAATAATAATAATAATAATAATAATAATAATTAAAGCTTATCCCTTGTTTTAACCCTTGTTTAAAACGTTGTGATTATTTACGAAAGAATATTATTGACATAAATCAAAAAGATAAAAGATTGTTATTTACAAAATGAAGATATTATTATTAACGTTAGAATTAATTTAAAAAGCTAACAATTTAATTCTTCTAGTGAAAATACAGCCCGTAAATTTACTGTCATGTATTTGAGTATGGCCAACTAAAAGTTCATTCCAAGTTCATCTTAAAGCCTGGAAAAGAAACACAGTCTCCTGTAATAACTAACCCTGTATATCTAACCCCCTTGCCCAGTTTTTTTTCTGTCCTTCCATGATACTTATTGTCTAGATAAATATAAACCATTCATTTTTGTGAAAATATTTTGTCTGAAGAGCGGTCTGTTAAAGCTCAGCGTAATAAGCTAATAACAATGGAGTTATAAAACCATCCAATTTATTTTCATATATATATATATATATATATATATGTGTGGGGGGGGGGAGTGTGTGTGTGTGTGTTTCTGTGTGTTTGTGTGTGTGTGCGCGCGTGTATGTGTGTGTTTAACTTTACGAATAGGGTGATCATTGGAATTGTTTCTTCTACTTTTCTAGATATTTTAGAAATAATTCACAATGCATAGTTAATGATAAAACCCCACATAAATACGTGAGAGAAAGGTCGGAATATCTTTTTTTTTAATAATATAACACCAGATATTCCTTAAATATATCTTCGATCTTTTGCACCTTAATGTATAGAGGTTCGAAAACAGAGATTATATGCATGCGCATGCGCGATATTCCTATATTCGTGATTCGGTTTTGGCCTCTGATATGAGTATTTTTTAGACATATTCGATTTTTTTATTATATTTCTACAGTTTTTTAAATTTTCTCTCATTCATATTATAGATAGATTTTTTTAACTGTCAAACCTCATTTCATATTTGTTTCTACAAAAGAAAAAATCATAAACATATCTTAAAACCCTGGAAACATTTCAAGGAAGGTGAATTAAATGTATGGAATGTAAATATTTAAACCTGAACAGAAATGTGTAAGTACTTTTTATGTGAGACGTTGTAATGGAAATTGTGTAAAAGAAAATGAGAATGAAGAATGATATCTGGAAATATAATGAAAATAGCAAGACAATTTAGGCACAAGAATGAAACGTATTAGAAAAATTAAGCATGAATTATACAACCGACCAAAATTTAAAAAATTAGTAAAGTATGTTATATGAAAAAATTATTGAACTAAAAATTGAGAAAAATTACAAGAACTAAGAAAAGTTATAAAAACCCAAGAAATAATGAGAGAGAAAAAAAAAAGATGGAATTAAAAAATCGTGGAAAAAAACGAAAGCTGTGAAAAGTAAGGGTGAAAAAAGGAAAATGACATAAAGAAAAAAAGACAGAAAGAAAAAAGTAACAAAGAAAAAAGAAGAACAAATAAAACACAAAGAACAGTATAATGACAAGAAATGCATGATAGTAAATTTGCATTTAATAACAAGGTAAAAAATAATAAAAAATATATATCCCGTGAAAGAAAGAAGGGAAGAAAGGAAGGAAGAAAGGTATAAAAATAAACTGAAAGAAGGAAAGAATAAAAAATAAATAAAGATAGAAAGAAAGAAGCTTTTCATGGCACGGAATGTCGTGTGAAAATAAATTCTCAAGTGACACTCTTAAAAGAAAGAAATATTAAAGAATGAAAGAAAAAATATTAACATAACCTCTTCAAATGAAGGCACACTCATTATCTAGCCTACAATTTCCCACACTATTCCTCAAAACATTGCCTTTTTTGTAGATCCTTTTAAAAATTATCAATATTTAATCATTATTATTATAATTCCTTTTGATTTCTGTCGTATACACAATTTCTTCCAGGTCTTCAATAGAAAGCTAAAGTAAAAAATGAAATCCTTCACTTTTCTCTGATTATTTCTATATCAAGAACGCAACATAAGCGCAAAGAGAATAAAAAAGGGCATTGCAGCGGTTTATGAGATTTCGGCAATTGTCTATGCAGAATGTCGCCCTCATCCGCGATACCAATGTTGTCAAAGAAATGTGTCGTAGCACAAATTGAACGAAGTTAAACATAACACCAGACCGTCTTAGTGACTACGTTATGATTTACGGATTCTCTAGTAAACCTCTTTAAGGTTTACTAGAGAAGACTTTCTCTTGGTCGTGCATGACCGGAAGGAAGTGTAGGCTTACACTAAATTTTTTCTTCACTTAAAGACAACTCTCATGGTACGTGTCATATATACCGAATTATATATAAATATCATAAACGTGCACACACAGGCATATATATACAGAGTAAGTTAAAGACATTTAATAAGTTTATTAATTGAATTATTTAAAGAAATGCATATAAGAGGAAAATGTCTACAATAAAATTTTCTTTAAAATTTCCGTATGGACGCCATACTTCACGACCAGTTCACGAGCCGCCCAAATTATTCGTGTCAACAGGAACTCTAGTAGTATCAAAGACAACTTCTTGTATTCGCACATCAAGTTTTTGCAAAGTCATTGTTTGGTATGGTTGACTTGTTTCTATAACCAGTCCGAAAGAAAAATGATCACAGAGCGTTCTGTCAGGACTCCTGGCTGGCCATTCATAAAATACGGTGTTAATTTTCAATCACCACACACACACACACACACACACACACACACGAATCTTCTGTACAATAAAGATCAAATTTAACGAGGTTCACCTAAAATAGGCCTATTTTTCCGATTTACCATGAAATAACGTGTCTACCTAAATTTTATACATATGGATTTAGAGCTTTTTAAAGAGTTATCCTACCACTATATTTACAGGATACTCCTTTGGATTCTTCTAAATCAAGAGTGCATATATATATATATATATATATATATATATATTTGTTACATAAATTGCAAAGTGTATATTTTTTACCAAAAGAGAAACTGCAAACGTTTTAGATGATGAATTTGATTTAAAAATATATATACTGTATTTTAATTTGCATGTTTTGCTACATGTGTTTCTGGTCTCCCGAGCTTCATCAGAGAAAGAATGGTTATTTTAACATTATGTTAAAAGGAAATAACTCTCCTTATGTTCTCGATGTTTAACGATTGACACACGAAAAAGACACTATTTAACAGGAAGATAATAAAGAAAGTTAATTACTTTTAACAAGAGGTAGAAATAACCACTCTTTGCCTAACAAAGTTCTCGAGAGCAGAAACACGTGTAGCAATATTATTAAACATAATACATATATATATATATATATATAATTCATTTTATAACCCTAAAACTTTTGAGGTTCTTTCTCATATATATATATATATATATATATATATATATATATATATATATCTGGTGAACCTCCGGACCCCGCAAATTACCGCCCCATCAGCCTTCTTCCGATCTTCGGCAAAGTGTTTGAAGCCATTATCAATGCCGAGGTCGTTCAGCATCTCATGGCCCACGGGCTCCTCTCGGACAAGCTGTATGGTTTCCGCTTCACCAGTTCTACTGCTGATCTGCTAACGACCATCACCGAGTAAATATACCACGCTCTCGACAAGAATGGTGAAGCCCGAACCGTCGCCTTGGATATCTCTAAAGCATTCGACAGAGAATGGCATGCCGGCCTTCTACGGAAACTGCGAAGCTATGGCATAACTGGACTTTTGTTGAACTTAATCCAGTCCTTCCTCTCTAACCGCACACTGAAGGTGGTATTAAACAGACATGCCTCCCAGAACTATCCTACAAACGCGGGTGAACCCCAAGGCTCCATCCCAGGTCCTACGCTCTTTCTAATCTACATCAATGATCTCCCCGATACCATAACATCCCAAGTAGGCATGTACGCCGATGATACCACAGATTACTCTCGCCTAGATCAAAAATATGGTGTTGATGACAAAGTGAAGCTCGCTGCCGAGCTTGAAATGGACCTCAAATTCGTGGTGGATTGGGGTAAGAAATGGCTCGTAAAATTCAATTTTTCCTAAACGAAGCTTAACCACCACAACCGCACCTCCTTCCCATTAGTATGGAACAGGCTTGCCTCCCAGAGAGTAAAACAATACGCTTGCTTAGCCTGACACTCCCAGCAGACCTCAAGTTGAATGATTACGTCGAATCCATTGCTAAATCCGCAGCTATGGAAGTCGGCTCTCTGTGCAGGGCCCGGAAATTCTTTCCGTCTGAATCTCTCCTGCACTTTTATAAATCTACCATCCGCCCGTGTATTGAGTACTGCTGGCCCTGCTATTCTCCTCAGAGTTCTTGACAAAATACAGCGAAGAATCAGTAATGTGATTGATACTGACTTGGCTGACAGCCTGCAGTCACTCTCTCACCGGCGTGATGTGGCTTCCCTGTGCCTCTTCTATAAATACTTTCATGGCTTCTGCTCTGACGAACTTAAATCTCTGGTGCCCCTTAGATGTGAATTTGCACGAGATACTAGATTGGCAACTAGGTCCCACCCTTTTACAGTGAAACCAATGAAATGTAACCGCAATTTCTACTCCAACAGCTTCTTTTCTTGCACTTCCCGCCTGTGGAATTCCCTACAGTATACTTGCTTCCCCGACGGCTACAACCTACAGGAGTTTAAATGTAGGGTCAATAGACACCTCCTAACACACTAACTCACACCCACTCTCTCCAACTCTCCCTCTATGTACATCCTTACTTGTCTTCTGACATTTCCTATATCCAATCTCTCTATGTAACCCCCTGCGCTATAGTCGAAGTGGAATGCCTTGCTTGGAGTGACACAATTAATATATATATATATATATATATATATATATATATATATATATAGATATATTAGTGTATTAAATATGCTTTCTTCACAAACTCCATATTATATGTAAGAACTTACCTTCTCTTTCTAGTTTCAATTTTTTATGTGTTATATATTATTTTAGGGACGGAACACGTTTAAATATGTACAGATTATTTTGTGTATATCTTAGTCTCATAAAATCTCTCTGAGAACAAAGCATGTCTGTCATTCTTTGTGTATTATGCCATTCCGTTCCTGAAAAACTGTGTTATTATATCATGGATATAATAACGCTCATCATTAGGTAAATATATGAGATTATAAAAATTCTTCAAAACTCTGTTCCTTAGAACCTGAACTTGTTAAATATTAAACCGTTTCATGGTACACATTTCTAGCTTTACATTCTTTTCGCACAGAACTCCATGTATAGTCACACCGTATGTCTCGAACTCTCTAATAATAACCAACAATTTGAAACCAACTAAGAATTATAGCAATTTATTGCACACAGATAACGAAAAACATGTTAATATGACAATACGTGAAAGCAGTCGGCTATTAATTCTATACAAATTCAAACAGCATGAGTCCAGGAAAAATAGAAAAAAAGAAAATAAGAAAAAGAAAGAATGTGCAGGAGAGAAAAAATAATTAAAAAGAGAAAATCAAATAAATTCACTCCAATGAGTAAAGGAACAAATCTTTAAAAAATATTGAAATGAATAAGACATGATGTCTATTTTTTATTCTACGTCAATGAAGATTAATGAAGGAAATAAAAACGGAAGTGAGGCGAACGATGTTAATGAAGAATAACTATCAATTGACAAAAATGTGCAACGAGAAAAAATATTCATCTTAAAGGAGGAAAAAAATACTGGTTTCTCAGGTTATTTTAACCAAATCAAAAACATGGCGAGTATTATCTGCGCCATGTTTACAAACGCAATATTATTGTAAAATCCGCTTTTTGTTTGTCCTGATAATACTTTGCAATAGCAAAACAAAAGCTATATTTTCCCAACATCGACAATAAATATATTGCACACCTGAACATGTTTATGCTTCTATATATAATTATATATAATCATACAAGCAGTTTGCTTCTTTACGAGTACTTCTGCCTGCAAAATTTGCCTGATAACCTAGTTACTGATTTGAACATGTGTGTTTTTTTCTTTCTGCAACATTCTAACAATAAGTTATTGCAAATCGCATGAAGACACCATATTGTAGAAACCTAGGTCGCGTAATAACACGCTTACAAATGATATATATATATATATATATATATATATATATATATATATATATATTTATATATATATATATATATATGTTACATTGCATTTGAATCTCACATTACAGTGCATTTGAATACATGGTTCTGATATCATTTCGCTCTATCACGCGGTGTGACGTCATAGAACCGCATTGCAAATTTGCGCACCTCGTTTTTTATTTTTGGTAACTATTGCCGTTGCCTAGCAGAGTTTTATGTCAACACAAAATAAAATCGTCGGTAAAGGTGGATATTACTGTGTTACCGTATTAATAACGTCTCTGAAGATCGCTCATGTGAGCCGAAAGCTTGGAAACAAATTAATAAATAATTGTCCAAATGTTGAAAAATTTTTGTCTTTATTTTCAACTTAAATTAAACCCAAAATACGATGTTTAGAACGGCTCATGATTAAACATAATAGACATTCATTGTCTCTTATATTTAACAGTATATATTTAGAAAAAAAATATATATTCATATGTAAGGTTGGTATATGTATATATATATATATATATATATATATATATAAAGACAAAAATAAATATGATTCTAGAACAAATTAGAAGCTAAACTTTACAGTTTAATTCGAAAAAAATAACGACTTTAT